>JAEIFU010001609.1:0-63498 GCA_018904235.1 Lordiphosa stackelbergi | reverse complement strand
GAAGAAGAAATTGAAACCTCAGTCCAACCCTAAGCTCAATTATTACCGCAACTGCTTATCCTCGAACCCACAAACAACGACAACAACACCTAAGCAAGATCGTAGATTAACGAGCAGCTACATAGACCGGCTGGTCACGGAGAAGCGACGTGCCAGAAAGAATGGCAGAGAAATCGGTCGCCAGCTGCTGCGGACTCGCCTGCGACATACAGAACGTACTCCACAAAGCACTCCGAAGCAGAGGGAGCAGTTGGCCATAGACGCTACATCGAAAAATTATCGCCCACAAACATAAAATTCCCCCTATGGAGAGCACATGCAAGCATAAAACCACCTGCTAAGGAGACACGCCTTTGAGGGATCAGAGGAAGATGGGCCGCAGCGACGAAGAAAAGGCAAATGTTTTCACTTCACCTAAGAAATGTTTTCCAGCCGAACCCACCAACTAATGCACTTAATAACTGCCATTGATTCCTAATGCCGCACAGACTTTGCCCAATCAAAGTTCATTCCTTGAAATAAAAAATGTTATCAGAAACTTAATCCTAAGAAAGCACCAGGATATGATCTTATTACGCCTAAAATGATCATGGAACTTCAAATCCTGCCGTTTCATATATCTCAAGAATCTTTAATGCTGTACTGCGATGTGGATACTTTCCAACTCAGTGGAAAATCTACAATCATAATGATTCCAGAAACCAGGAAAGGATAAAACTCAAGCGTCATCCATATATAGACCCATAAGCCTTTTACCTTGCCTATCAAAAGTATTTGAGAAGATCTTACTTCGCAAAATTGATACACGCATGCAAAATATAATTCCTTCACATCGTGTTTGGGTTCCAGGCAAAACACGGGACCATTGAGCAAGTCAACCGTTTAACTTCGGATAATTCGGACGGCGTGAGCACCACGAATACTGCTCCGCACATTTTCCTAGATGTTGCCCAAGCATTTGACCGCGTTTGGTTGGACGGTCTTATTTATAAATTAAGACACTGCTTCCCCAAATGCTCACCAGCTCTTGAATGTTTATGCTCAACAGTATTCTCTGTCCGACAAAATAGTACACAGCAGAGTTCACCATTGGAGCCAGAGTGCCACAGGGTAGCGTTCTCGGTCGTTTTCTGTATGTATTGTACACCAGAGGTGCATCCTAGACCCCGACTAACAATATCACATTTGCGGATGACACGGCAATTCTAAGCGGTCACGATGTCAATTATCGCATCAAGACTTTGGCAAGCCACCTAGCTAATGTGGTGGAGTGGCTGGCCAACTGGCGCATAAGGATCAATGAGCAAAAGTGTAAACACGTGACGTTTACACTCAAACAAACCTGTCCCCAGATATCCTAAACGCGACGAGATACCCCAATCCAAACGATGATGCAGCAGGTACAACCTCGACAGACGGCTCACCTGGCGGAAACACATGAACTCGAAAAACTTCAAGTAGCTAAAGGCCAACAGCCTTCACTGGCTAATTAACTCCCGTTCCCCTCTAAAACTGGAATATAAAGTATTACTGTACAAAAGCATCATAAAGCCAGTCTGGACTTATGGCTCGCAACTATGGGAAATGCCTGTGCGAAACAGTGTGGACATTCTTCAAAGATCACAATCAGAATTCTTAGAACACTCACTGGAGCGCCATGGTTCATTCGCAACGGTGTATCACAACGACCTAAGGATCCCATTGGTCGAAACTGAAATACAGCACCTGAAACGCAAATATTCCGAGAAGCTTCTTGCGCACCCTAATGAACTAGCACAATCTCTCACCCTGCAAGCAACGCATTCTCGTCTCAGAAAAAGACCTACCAACCCAGCGACTGAATTAAGGGCCGCGGAACATAAACCACCCCCAATAGGGGATGGTTTTATAATAGTTTCTAGATTAAGATTTGATTATTTAAGAAAAGATTCAATAAATTCCAAACTGCTAAAAAAAAAAAAAAAAAAAAAAAAGATTTTTTTGGTTCAGCTGCTATATTGTTCTTATCTTGTTCGTAGTCAACTTATCGCTCTTCCTTTTCAAAGTAGTAACTTTCCTTCTCTTAACATAGTTGCATTCCTATGTCGTCCGTTCATTCATTTGGTTTCATCGATATAAATTCAATAACAAAAAAAAAGTAAGTGTCAAGCCATTTAAATGCAGGAAATTGAATTTTTTTGAAATGCTTACGACAAGCAGTCGATGAACAAGCCATTTTAGCTCATAAAGGCAATACCAACTGTGTTCCAAAGCTGTACCGAAGGACGCAAAGAGAGAGAGTGTGTGTGATCAAAAGGAATAGGTGTGACTGCCAAGTGGCATTCCTTCAATTGGCCTGCCCTTTCAATTAGAAGTGGCGCAAACGAGCTCACATGTGAAATGGCTTCAGTTCGACAATTTCCCGTTTGGCAAAACGGAAATTATGGCACGCCCATTTTAATCATTCGCCATTTCCGGGAAGCCTTACCACTCCGTCCCCCTCCTTCCCTCCATCCACCAGCAAGTGGTGCCATTGTGCTGGTGTTTCTCTTTCTCATTACGTACCAAAGTTTTAGTGAAACCAATTTGAACACCTTACCTGGTCAAAAGTGCAGCTAGAAGGTTCACTTCCAGAGGCACGCGCTAATTGCACTTGGCTGTTGAATGCTGGCTGCGGGTTAGGCGGTTATGCGACGCAAGGGGGGCGTTGCTAAGTAGGCAGTGCCGCCCGACAACCACGCAAAATTTATGGTTTCAATTAAAAGTTTTCACCATTTCCGTTCATTTGCGGCACAAACAACCCGGCGACTGGCAAGGCCCCTTTCGCGCCATAAGGTAATGAGCCCATGGACCTCACCAGCCCCCAAAATCAACACAAAAGGACAAGACCAACACGAAAAAAAAAATAAAAATTCTGAAACTTGTTACTTTCTCCACCAGCAGGCTTAGGAAATGGCAAAAGTTTTCGTACATCCGCTTGGTAATAAAATTATAATTTATTTCAACTGCTTAACCAAGAAACTAGATGGCATTGCCATGACTATCCGGGAGTATTGTTAAGAAAATTCTTGCTGTTCTTTTTTGGCAAGTTTTAAGAATTATATAAAAAAAACAAAAACACAAAAAATTAATATATTAAAATATTTTACTTAGTTATTTACATTTGCATTCTATTTCATTAGCGACATTATTTTTTTACAAAGGTATTGGATATTGAAATTAAAAAATACATACGCATATTTTATTTAAAACAATTAACTAACAAACAAAAATAATTAAATATAATTTCTTAGAAAATTGATATATGTGCAAATTTTTAAATGTGTGGTATTTTTATATTTTAAATGGAAACTTATCTCCAAGTGTAGTCTAGTGATATCATTAATATAAAATTGGGTTGCCATTTATCGTTTCCAGTAACGGCAACCACCGGGGCATTGAATTAGCCAAGTTTTGTAAAACACTTAAATAAATATATTCCCACACCTTTTCAATTGCTTCTTAAAGCTGCATCAAAGTGTCGGACTCCTTTGCAGCGCCGAATTTTGTGGCAGAAATGATGCCCTACAGATCCTCAATTGGATTTAGATCCGAACTTAATGCCGGCCACTGTAACAGCGGAATATTGTGGGTCCTGAAATACGCCTTTGTAGGCGTGAAAAGTGTATGGAAGCTTTTTCTTGCTGAAAAATCCAATTGTCACCATGGAACTCGTCCGCGATTGTGATAAGCTTACTTTCCAGCATCTCTACATACATTTGCGCATTGATACGGCCAGGCCCTAATCGAATTTACAACGTGCCTTTAACACTAAAGAAAGCCTATACCATGAGAGACTCATCACCATGGTTGCGCTTGTAGCAGGTCGGTCGGGGATGTCGCATATCTCTACAAATCCATCTGAGCCGTCTAGGTTAAACTATTTTTATAGCTTAATATGAAGGATTCTATTTCTTCGTCCCAAATCATATTCTTTTCATAAATGCCCATTTGCGCATTCTTGTAATGTTGCTTGTGGCGCGGTTTTAGTATATTGGACTGATTCTGAAGATGCAACTTCTTTTTGCAAAATTGCTGCTTGCGTTGTCGACATATTGGTAGACTTAGGTCCGACTTAATTTGAGCGCAGCTCATCAATTTATTTGCTGCTAGAGTCCTTATGAGTTGCTTGGTGCTCTCATCCACCTTGGGAATCGCTGATTTTGACAATAATTTTGAGGACTATTCAGAAAATTTGGTTACTGTGTTACGACGGCTGTTCGTTAAACTGCGTTTACACCAATTTTTAAATTAACTTCATACATGGTTTAGATTTTTATCTGCTGTTTAAGGGAAAGTTCTTTTGTATGGGGCATTTTTAGCTAAAATAAAATTTTATCATTTGAAATTCACTCGACTGTTATGTTAATAATATTGCTTGCACACCTATTCAATATTTCGTCATTGTAACTGCCATTTATGTTGACGCTATTTCCCTTAAAAGACAAATAACTCAAATTGCACATATATCAATTTTCTATGAGAAACATGGGATGGCTCGCTTGTTTCATATAACTGCACCACAGATTAGGAGGTAATTAGAAGTGAACACTTGGCAAAGCGACATGAAGTAAAAGAGAAAGAAAGTGTATACTCACAACCAATGTACCGTTATTGGATCGAAAGAAATAACAAAAAATTATTTTGCACATATATCAATTTTACTGAGGTAGGAGAGAATCTATCAAGTATGGAATTATGGCAACTTTTTAAATTTTAAAAATTTATTTTTCATCAGGCCACTCAGGAAAATTACACTGTTCTACAGCGAAAGTATCCAGAGAATCTTTACCTAATCGCTGCGCTCCTACTCATGCTGATTACGAGTTGGTATGTCAAAGCCATATCTTAGTTAAATTTCCGACTTCTTGCCGTTTTAGAAATTTTGTAGGCCACACTAAGCAATAATTGCTGATTTTATGAAGCTTATAGGATAGTACACATATCAATGCAACTGAGAGAAATCAAACACGCCATATAAGTATTGCCAATGGTGTCGAACTTTACTTGATTTATAGCAATTTTATCAACCTAAACCATTTGCTACAAGCCATTCTATTTGTCGGACATATAATGGCGCCATATCATCATATAGTTCAACCTTTGCACTAATTATGGTAATTTTTTGGCAATTTTGTCAGGACCGCAGGCGAAGTTACAGCCTGTTTTATGCGAAAATCAAGATTTAAATTTATGGAAGGAGAACTAGATTCCCATTCCAAATGTTTATGGGAGTTTTAAAAAGGCAACTTGATATAGCATTAGCTTAACCAAATATTTATTGAAATGTAAAATAACAACATTCATGGAATGCTACGTTAACATTTGCGATTAATTTTTAAAGCAATAACTGTACTCTTCGATAGTCTCTTCTTCTTTCTATTTGGTGCTGCATGTGAATCACAACTGCTTAACGGTCTCCGCCGCTGCTATTAATGCCCGTTTCTGTTTTGTGCTAGCTGGCACCAAAGCAGGATTGGCTATGTCTTTCCGCACCTGGTCTTCCCATCTCAGTTTTGGTCTCCCAAAGTCTTTCGCCTTCCGTCTGAACACATGTTTTACTAGGATTGTTCATCCATACTGGTAGCATGTCCTATCCAGCGCATTCGCTGCGCCGATGTATGTTTTATAGCTGCCTCATCCGCTGCTGTTAATGTCCATACTTCTGAGCTATATTGTAGGTCTGGGATGATAAGCGACTTTTATAATGCAATTTTTGATTTCGTAGAAACATCAGTTTGCAAGAGTAATTCTTCTGATAGTAACGTAAGAATATCTCTCGGGGACATTCACTTACAGGATATCAGAAGCTTCCCTGTTGATGGTGTCAACGTTCTAGGTCCATATCTTCAAATCGTGGTCCCTTAATCTTTTGCGGCCGTGAAGTTCTTTTGACGCTGGTTGGTACTAAAATGCACCAACCAATCGGTGTTTGTCCAATTTTCTTCTTTATTGGCCGTCAAAACCGATTTGACGGTCTCGGCCTCTGCAATTAATTCTCTCCAGTCGCTTCTGTTCTGTGCGGCGTGAAGCTGGTCACGCATTTGTAATTGGTCACACCAAGTCTTGGCAACGTCTTCCCGCACCGGGTCGGTTCCCATCCTTGTGGTGGTCTCCCCTCTTGCCGCCTCCATAGTCAGCCGCCTTCGCTTTCGCTTTCCAATCGAATTAACAATTTAAAAAAAAGCAAAGGGAAATTCTATAAAATAAAGGATTTCTTTAAAATATGTTTCATATTGATATGCCGAATATTTACTATAGCTCCTGTTATTACTAGTGATTTCGTCGCTTTTTTTTCGCTTCCCTTTTACCTTCTTGACGAAACATTCCAGCAATAATCCGCTAACATTGAAGCGCTCTGCATACTCACCACTAAAAGCCCCGCAATTATCCCTAAAAAAGTCCAAAAGTTAATTGGTTTTGAAATTGAGAATCACAGAGAAAATATTCCTACTGATAGCTGTTATCCAAGGAGATTTTTTATAATACTGCCTATTTAAAACTCCCATAAACATTTGGAATGGGAATCTAGTTCTCCTCCCATAAATTTAAATCTTGATTTTCGCATAAAACAGGCTGTAACTTTGCCTGCGGTCCTGACAAAATTGCCAAAAACATAATAAAATGTGAAAAATAAAATTCGAACTAATGGGGAAATGATTTTGATAAAATGTATAAAGTAAAATTTACTTGAAGGCCAGTCTCCGACACCATTGGCAATACTTATATGGTGTGTTTGATTTCTCCAGTTGCATTGATATGTGTACTATCCTATAAGCTTCATAAAACAGCAATTATTGTTAGGTGGCCTACAATTTCTAAAACGGCAAGAAGTCGGAATTTAGTTTTTCGCGAATATCTTGGAAACGGAAACTAAGATATGGCTTTGACATACCAACTCGTAATCAGCATGAGTAGGAGCGCAGGAATCAGTTAATAATCCGACAAAAGGTCTCAATTTGTAGAACTGTGTTATTTGCCCCTTAAGTTGATGAAAATTCGAATAAATAGGCCAAGTTAGGGAACTTTTTGGCCAAATTTGATAATTTATCATTAATTTTTTTAATTTATCATTAATTATTATTTGCGTATGGGACCATAGTCTTATATATTATTTGCCTCAGCTTAAGAGAGAATCTATCAAGAATGAAAATTTTAAAATTTGATTTTCTTTTTCAGATTCAGATGCTAATGAATCATTGGTCTTAAATTAATATATTTAAAATAATTATTTACCATATTATACTATATATATGCTTCCCATTGACTTATCATCAATTTATGTACACATACAGATAAGGCGTATTACGATTGTAGGTTAAGTATTTACGCTTATCATTGTGGAGTGACAGTTGAGAGCAAGATAACGCAGTACAAATATTATTCAAAAATAAATTAAGATTGATTTAGAATAAAAACAAGAAGGCCAAGCTAACTTCGTCTTTGCCGAAGTTTTTATACCCTTGCAAATGTTTTAATACATCAGAGTTTAAGAACGCCAGCATTAAAACAAACAATTTTTCTAAATAAAACCCACTTTTCGACCGATAGTCCCTATGACAGCTATAAGATATAGTCATCCGATTTTGACCAAAACTTCAAAATCTGTATAAAAGCGTATAATATTAATAATCGGTAAAGTGGGAGAAGTTAACATTAAAAACAAAAAAGTTTTTCTCACAAAGACACACTTTTCAACCGATAGTTCCTATGGCAGCTATAAGATAGAGTCATCCGATCCGGTCGGTTCCGACATATTAGCAGTGTGCAGTAAAAAGAAGACTCTGTGCAAAGTTTCAGCTCGATAGCTTTAAAACTGAGAGACTAGTTCGCGTAGAAACAGACAGACGGACAGACAGACGGACAGACGGACGGACAAAGCTCAATCGGCTCAGCTCGTCACCCTGATCAAGAATATATATAGTTTATAGGGTCGGAAATGAATATTTCTATGCGTTGCAAATTTCTGGGCAAAATTATAATACCCTTTGCAAGGGTATAAAAATTGGTTTTTATGTCATCTGGAATCAGGCCTTAAAGGCCTATACTCAGATGAGATAAACTTTTAGTTTGGTACGATATTTCACATGGAAAGAAACAATTTTGTACACTGAGAAAAAAAATCAATCTAAAATCAAGATTATAATCTTGAATCAAAGAGAAACGGTGTCAGAATTCGACTAAGACCAGATAATCTTAATCCAAGATTATATTCTCAATTTTCTCAATTTTAATCTTAATCCATCAATCTTGGATAAAGATCGTTTATACTCGACTTTAAGATGAAACAATCTCATTTTTAAGTATGAAAAGAAAAAACATAAAAAAATTATATTAAGCTGTTATTATTTTTATGTTTTTTGTGTTGCGTTTGATTTAGTTATTAACAATTTTTTCTTTCTGAAAAACTTATATAAATGTTAATTATTAATCTACCTGTACTGGGACTTGAACTGAGTACCTCGGGGCGATTTACCACACTGCGTCACCACTCAGCCCTCTCCGCTGTTGAGCCTCATTTTTAGGCGCGTCACTAGTCGTAGTATAAGAACTCAGCTGGCATTGTCGTGCTGAGTTCTTATACTGCAACTGGTTGCGCAAAAAAATTTCCTTCAACAGCCGAGTCGGTAAGGAGGATGCCAAAAGCTTTATTGGAACGAGAAGGTTGTGGTTCGAGTCCCAGGAGAGCCGAGTTGTTTTTTTTAACAAAATAAATCTATTTATATATATCATAAAGTTTTTAACTAAAGCTTTACAGAAAACTGTAGGACGGTTGATAAATTGCGAGATGATAAATCTTGTTTTTAAGATTTTTAATCTCATTTCAAGGTTTTTCAGTCTTGTTATTACAAAATTGAAAGATTCTCGAAAAGAGATTTTCAATCTAGATTTTAGATTGAATTTTTTTCTCAGTGCATGTTTTAAGCCGGAGGAGTCGCACAATGCAAGGACGAACACGGAAATCTGGTCACAGATCCGCAAGTGGCACTTGACAAATGGTTAAGTTAATTTTCCAACCTGCTGGGAGGCGATGACGAACATGATGCCGCCTCTAGAGAAGTAGCGATGCCACCAATCGACAACATAGAGATAGACCCGCCGAACCAACAGAAGGTCTGTTCAGTCATACAAAGGCTAAAGAACCAAAAATCAGCTGATGCTGAAGAGCTGTCCGCTGAGTTGGCTTTAGACCTGTTAAATCCACCAAAGACCAGATATTTACATGAATTCAAATCCTGGAAAAGACCTATCAGAGAAACATTGAAAATCATCATCTTTTTATCGATTACAAAGCCGCATTCGACACACCGATAAGGTTAAGGTTTTTTGAAGCCCTGTCTTCCTTTTGGTATACCAGCAAAGTACGTTCGACTTTGCATGATGACGTTGAGAAGCACAAAAAGCTCCGAACCTCTCCGAGCATTTTGACACCAAAAGAGGTTTTAGACAGCGTGATACCTTATCATGTGACTTCTTTAATCTACTGATGGAATATAGCCAGTGTCCAAATGCAACAAAATGTAATGCTGCTCGCATATGCCGAAGATATTGACATTATCGGCAAAACCGAACGGGCGGTAAGCATGGCGTTTTCAGAGATTGCGAGGCAGTCGGAACTTATGGGCTTACAGCTAAACGAGGACAAGACGAAGTACCCAGTATCTTTGAAACAGAAGTCTACGCGTCCTGGACAATTTTTTGTCTACCTAGGAACGATGATAACCGGCGACAACAACATCAGCCTGGAAATCCAAATAAAAATCACGTTCGCAAACAGATGCTACTACGGGCTCAATAGGGAGTTCAAGAGCAGAGACCTCGCTCGGCGAACGAAAATAGCGCTATACAAGTCGCTTATCATCCTAGTCCTGCAATATGGCGCTGAAGCATGGGTAATTTTATCAGCGGATGAAGCGGCGATTGGCGTTTTCGAGCGAAAGATTGTTCGGAGGATTCATGGACCTTTGAAAGTTGGCGAGGATTTTCGCATCCGAAAGAATGACGAACTGTATGAGTCGATGGGGCCATTAGTGTAGTCAAGCGCATAAAGCAACAGCGGCCGAGACCGTCAAACGGTTGTGATGGCCAATCAACAAGAAGGAAAAGGAAGAAGGAAAGGAAAATATAGTTTAATAGTTAGTCCAATAGTTAGGTTGGAACCCAAAGTTTCAGAGAAATTTTAAAGAGAGTTTTCGCATTATTTATGCAAGCAGCTTGTAGTGTTGGGTTTAGACAATATTTTAATGGTTTTTCAATAAGCAGGACCAGATATGGGCTCGTAGTGGCCCGAACCGCTTCTCCCGTTGGCCCGTCACCTATATTTTTGTGTAGACCAGTAAGCCGTACTTTCGACGAGGTCCATCAAAGTAAAAACTAAAGATACAATAATTTTAATTGTGGATATTTTTGAAGCCTTCTTTCCGAGGCTACCGAAAGCTTATGTGATTTAGCTCAGAAGACAAATAGTTCCATGTAATTTGCTTGTATGTCAAACGACTCGCATATGTCAAATGTCAAACTGTGTGTGGGTGTATCAGTGTGTGTGTGTGTGTGTGTGGGCTCACACCCACCACTTCGACAATTGTCGACAGGCAAAAGTTTTGCCAGCAATAAATTACTATTACAATGACATTTTTTTTAAGCTTTTGGTTACATTTCCTTTTTCCGTTTGGTCGCTCTTTGTCTCTCCCTCTTTCTCTCTCCGTTTTCAAGTTAAAGTCAAATATGTGCTAGATTTGCAGTAGATTACTTGATTAATGATGTGACTGTGTGATCTCTGCAAAAGACATAGTTTAGGGCTCAAGCCGTAAAGTCAGAAATGTCAAAGCTCCTTCTCCTTCTCCATCTCTCTCTCTCTCTCTCTTTTCTTATTTTAATTAAGTTAATTAAATGGATTTGCTTTAGCTAAGTCATCAGCCCGGCTGGTATTTGTAATTTATTAAGGAAATCGGATTGGGTTGGCCACAGAAACTTGTGCCTTCGCTTTTATTTACGCAAACCGAAACATATTAAAAATTTACGCCTCGTTTACTGCGATTTGTTCAATTAGGTCGATACGTTTCCTGCTGCCGCCTGCCAACTTGAGTTTGCTTCGTCTGGACGGGCTGCTGCTCCTCTTGGTTGCCACTTTTAATTTTCTTCAAGTTTATTTGCCGCTTGCCTGTGATTGCTTTTATTCGAGGGAATCGAGGCTCTTTCTCTCCCTCTGAATTGAAATTAAACGAGCGTGGTTTATGGCTACAGAGATGGAGTGAAATTTAATCAAGTTATGCCCTGGCGAACAAAGAAAACAAGTCTCAAGTGGCTGGCCATTGTTTAAGCCAGGCAGGCAAAACTTTTGCTCCACCCCGCCAGCCACCCCGCTGCATAACTTAATTAAGATCTCGGGCCTTACAATGGTCAAAGCCAATGAGAGAGTGGCCACCGCGAAATTGCGCGTAACTTGGCAAAATATTGACCAAATATGGCGTATACGCCATGTTGCACAACAATGCACACTCACACACACACTGACACACACCGCAGAACAGGCAAACAGTCCACAAAGTGAAGTTGCCTACATCAACGCAATAATTGTAATAATACAAATGCCAACACTTGCGGACAACATGGCTTTGTGCCAAATTGTGTGCAGCAGCAACTACCACTACCACATTCACATCATCAGCATCCCCCCTAGTCATAGGTCGCTCAACTCTACCTCAACTAACCAGGCAAGACATGATAATAATGATGATGTTGAAACTTGAAATGAATTTGCATAAACTTTGCAGGCACGGAGCAGCAGCAGCAAGCCTTGTACTTAGCCTGGCTACCAAATTGAAATATGCCCCGACTGCCAAAACAAAAACAAAAGACGAAGCAGCCGAGCAGCAGGAACTTCAGGTACCATAGCATACTTTTTTGACAAGGGTTAAGAAATAGATTTTTTTGTGGCTTGATGGCAAAATGACTTTATTTGCAATATGGAAATATTTTTCATTACCTGAGCTTGTTGTCCTTGCTTTTCCACTATCTTGTCAATCGGTGTCACTCAGCCTGCCAAGCGCTCCATCTCCATGTCGCATCTTTATGCTGTGTTCCACTGTCTTTCATATCTCTCTCACTTTCTCTCTCTCTCTTTGCATTGCTTGCGGTAGATTTTTTGAGCTTGTCTTGGCATATTTTATGGCAATATTTTTTCCATATTTCTTGTTAGTCATGTGGCTGTGTGTGCTCGTGTATGTGTGTGTGTGTGTGTGTCGTACACCCACTTATATGGCAATTTCCCTAGCAAAGTGAAATGATGCCAGGCACTTTAACTTGGGCTAGACAAATCACATTTTTAATGGCTACATAAGCTCTTCGAAAGTTTCCCCTGAACGCTAAAAAAAAGTTTTATTAATTTTTAAAAACTAAACAAAAATTACAAACTTAAAGAAACTAGAATGTTTATTTACAGTTTTGGTGGCCTACTTTTGGCTTCCAGCCTTCTTTAGGTCAAAATTGATCGACATTCTTTAGTTAATGGAACTAACTCTTAGCTATAAGGTAGTTTGAACTATTTCTGATATAATTAGAAGGCAGATTCAGACCCTTTGCTGTTAACGCGCGCCGCACAGTGGTCCCAAATTCCCAAAAAGACGGCCAAAACTTAAAAAACGTATTTGATTTGTATTTTCGGGGTCGCTGATCACGAATCCGAAGTCAAAATTTAGATAAACAAAATGGCGGATCCAATATGGCGGAAAATTTGTTCAAAAATAAATTTGATTTGACTGAAAGACTGTACTCGATTGTTTTCGGGGTCGCTGACTACGAATTCGAAGTCAAAATTCAGAAAACAAAATGGCGGAATCAATATGGCGTACGATTTCTTCGAAATCGATTTGGCTGTAACATCGAAAAACACGTTTATCGATAATATCTCGATAACTATTTGACAGATTTTTTTCATATCGATTTTCGTGCTCACCGGGCCAAAATACCTTAGAAATAGTTGGTTTGCTGAATTGGGGGAGAGTACTGTCGAGCAGTGCATATATATTATGTAGCGACAAATGTGGCACAAAAATCATCACCGAGACTAAATCTGCAGCTATCCGCAGCTAATTTTTGGATATATTTTAAAGAATTGTCTAAACAACAATTTCTTATTTGTTTGAGATTGGGATCTGATGGGAGTTTTGACTTATTGCTTTTTCTAACACGACCTTTCAGAATGTGACCAAGAAAAAACCTTAACTTTTATTAACGATTCACTATTTCATGCATTGTTAATAATAATTTTGAGCAATACATTTAAATTGTACTTAATTACTAGAGTAGAATCCATTTCAGAAGCCAAATCGATTAATTTTTCGCGATTCTATACGCTTCGACGCATGACGAGTAAACGATGAGGCACGCTCGACGCTCACGAACGGAGTTCATACCTGCGCCAGGTGGGGCACTTCCTCCTTATCAACAGTCCGAATACAAACTATGTAGATGTACCACTACAACTATTCCAATCATTAAAAGTCCATAAAAAATATTGTTTTTTCCGACTTTTGGCCAGCTTTTTGGGGATTTGGGACCATAGTGCGACGTGGCGTGATGGGTAAAGCCAATGGTGTTCAGTATAATCCCCCCTGAGTAAGTAAAACGATAGCGTAAGTTAAAGTCGGCTGTAACCGACTTCGATGAAAAGAACTGTTAAACAGCGTTCCTGCGTTCCTGAGGGGTGAACATCAGAAGAGTATGTAACATTTCTAAACTTCGCTATTTATTATCCGATCTGGATGTAAATTTCAGGGTAGTTGTTGCTAATATAAATTTAAGTTATAAATTTGAACTCAATATCTTAAAAAATGTGCCTGTTACATACATTTGCACGACTTTAGTACACCCTTTTTACTCTACGAGTAACGGGTATAAATATATAAAACGAGAAAACAAGGCTAGCTTCGTCTGTGTTTTTGTCACTGAGACCCATTTTCTGACCGATCATTTCTATGGCAGTACTTCCGAGCGTGCGCGCACCGACTGGATTCGGTAGAGGGTGTTTCTAGCTCAGCTAGTCAGGACAGGCATTTTCACGCGACGTGTTTCTGTGAGTGGTGTAAGCCGGCAAGAGGTATGCGATTAAATTCTGTGTTAAACTCGGTAAATCTGCGACTGAGACGATTGATAAGATCAAGCAGGCTTACCCAGATTTTGCTTTAGCAAGAAGTGGTCTGTAAGATGTCGCCGGTGAAGACCGTGCTGGACTTCGACAAATACCGACAATGTGACTCGTGTGCGCAAAGTTTGGAACTCAGACCGTCGACTTAGTATTCGTTTTATTACCCGGATGTTAAATTTACCAATGTCTGTGGTTCATGACATTGTGACGGAGCATTTGAACATGTGCAAGGTGTGCGCAAAGATGGTCCCAAAAGTGAACTTGAAAAAAACAGCCGCCCTACAGCCCAGATGTGGCCCCCTCCGGACCTTTTTTTGTTTTCTCGCCTGAAAAGGCCGATGAAACGCAAGCATTTTGAGACGACAGAGGGGACTCAAGCAGCATGCACCGCGGCTCTCAAGGCTATTCCGGAGAATGCCTTCCATGACGCCTTCAATGCTTCAAAAAGGAAGGCCTATTTTGAAAATTTTTATGAATTGTAGGGATTGGCTTAATACATTTTTTTAAATCAACTCCCCTGTATGTAAAATTATTTGTAATTGGGTGCTTGGCTAAAAAGTTATTTGAGTTTCATTTTAATTTTGAATTTTTATTAATTTTTTTAAATACAAATTTTTTATAATATTTATTTATAATTTTTAAATAAAAATTTAATTTAATTTACATTTTTATTTTAAAAATTAAAAATAAATTTTTTTAAAAAAATTTTAAAAAAAATTCAAAAAAAAATAAATTTGTTCGATAAAAAATGTGAATTCTGGTGCCTCCCACGGTCATATAGGTCCTTTAGTTTCGAAAAATTTCTATAATTTTTTTCCATAACTGTTATTTGCAGTCCCTGTATTACATACATCTGGCAGGGAGATCGTAGATGAGCATTTATTTTTTTTTTGGGTCAGAAGTTAATAAAGTTTGAAATCTTGGGTCTAAGAAGAGTGCAGTCAATATTTGTACTGAGGTCATAACTTTGGAGCGAACGTTTGTTAGGCCGCACACACAAAAAAATTTGGTGGGTCAAATTAACTACGCTGACAGTAGCTTTTTTCCAAATTTTTTATGCATGTGGTTTTGGTGTTGTTTTGTAACTGTGCTAACAGTAAAATCTACTGAAGAAATTTGTAAGCTTCACGTATTTATTTTAGCACGAGTTTTGTTGTTGCATTTAACAACTGTACTCCTCGTAAAATTAACTACAAATATTTTGTCAAATTTTTCTTTGCTTTAATAAGTTACTGCTACTAAAGTAACTTTAACATAGAATTAGTAACTCTGACGTGATTTTTTCATCTCATACTTTGTTTTTGCAGCAATTAACTGTACCCACAAGTTAATCTAACCGCACATATGGTATAACTTTTTGAATGTATTTGATGCACCGAATAACTGTTCCGACGCCAAATCTAACCGCGAAAATTGTTGACTTAGCAAATTTAAGTTGGTCTTTTATAGAGCACTTCAACGGAATTTGAACTTGAGAATTCCTAGTGGTCTCATTTATGCGATACTCAAGAAATTTTTCGTGCATATGTTAAGGCAGACTTAATACAAGTAATATGTTAGAGGCGTTGCTTTTAACGCGCGCGTAGCGTAACTGGTAAAGACGTGCTTTCAATCGTGTTGAGACTAATGGCCCCCGTTCGAACCTAAAGAAAAATTTTCAAATTTAAGAAGGCCAAAGTAACTTCAGGGGTGCCACAGAATTCACTTTCGCTCTAAATTCGCTCGAATTTGATTTCGCCCTGCCACAGAGCATGTTTTCGAGTGATTTGCAAATCGCGCACTCTTGAGTCGGCGATTTGCTTAAAAAAGACCATAAAATGCATTTTAATAAAAATAAGGCTTATTGAGTCTTCAAGGGTGTTCAATTTGTAAATAATATACATCAAAAAAATTAAATATTTAACATGTTAAGTTTATAAAATAAGCATTTTACTAAATCGCTAGTAAAATCGCTAGTCAATTCGCTAGTGAAATTGGTCATTCACTGCAACTCACCAAATCGCTAGAATTACAGTGTTGCCACCTTTTAACATTTGAATTTCGAAATTAATCGAACTTCGTTTTAAAGTTAATACAATATCGATTTTTGTGTTAAAACAAAGATAAAAAAATTAGATTAACTAGCAATAATTTTTCCGTTGATATTTTGCTTAATTATTGTGCAATTTGTAAGTCGATTGCTGTCAATCTGAGTTGAATATAGTGGCAACGCCGGCGCCAAAGTAATGACGAGAAGCCGCTCAAATGTTGGCTTTTATTATTCTTCCGAAATTGTTATAAAATTAATTATAAAGGGAAAAGCATCGAACAGATGTCCAGAGCGAAATTTGCTTGGCTTTTATGAAGGAGCTTAAAGACTTGGCCCCAATGTCACAATGGGCGACATGGAAGTTGCGGCTGCAGCCTGGAAAGAACTGACTTTAAGTCTGGCCAACCTATCCTCCGATTGCTTGAATTGAATTATGCGTGTCCGGCCCAATGTTATTTTCGAGCACAGCATCATTACCCTTATGATTTTGCCTACGTATATCGTCTGACTTAGAAAGACGGTCCGATGCGGATCAAAGACGGGTGCACTCCTAGCCTCTTCTTACGGATTTGCTTCTTCCCTAAATCGTCGATTGCCATCTGTCGTGCGAGAGGCATTTATTTAATTAAAGCAAAACTCTTGCCTTCAAATACGTACGCCGTTCTCTCGTATCCGTACAGCAGCTAGAGTTGCAAGGTATCATTTTTATTTTTGGCGGGCGAAAAATTTGAATTTTTTTGTGTGGGAATAACAAATATTTAACTCAGTTAAGGAAAGTTAAGTTTGTTTTGTTAAAAAAAGGACTAACCAAATAGCTTACATTTCAAAATATTAATAAAAACCGCAATTAAAGTCTTAATCAAAGTTGCACTTTCGGGGGTGTCTACCCTATGGAGCCAAGTTCGAAAGGGTTTGTGAACTAGCTTAAAAAACGCTCGAAGTTCTGTGGCATGGCGAAATATTTCAGCGATTTGGCAAACGCCCAGTGAATCTAATTTCTCTTAAACCCCTTTTCGGGCCGTGCTAGGCGCTCTAAGATATCCCCGATTTGCCGGTGTGAACCATCCAGTTAAGATATAGTCCCGTGGACGAGACCCCTTTCTGTGTAGAGACTCTGTGCAAATTTCTATCTCATGCTTTAAAACTGACTAGTTCGCGTAGAAACCCGCGGACAGACGGACAGGCGCGGACGGACAAGCTCGCCTTTTGTGAATATTTCTATGGCAAACTTCTGCTTATAATACTCTTTGAAGGGTATAATAAATATTTGTTTAAACATCGTCAATTTGGTGGGTGGAGGAGTAATGAGTACTTATTATGTGGGTTGGCGCATTTTTAAACAACATTTTCGGTTAGATTTACTATAGCAATAGTTCCTCTTACGTAAAGGTTTACGTGAAAGCTACTCTACAATTTGGTTAATTAATTTGTGGGTTGGCGCATTTCCAACCCACAGTATCGGTTAAATATACCCATGTTTGTGTTGAAGATTTTTTGTTAACAATTGCTTGACATGAGAAGGAGGCGTAATAAAAATCCGTTTTACCCATATTTTGTAATATATTTTGAACTACGGTTTATTCAGATGTTTTTAGGTGGTGCTCTTTTAAAGAACTCTGAAGGCAAAAATCCTAAAGACCTTGTAAACGCACATTTTGTAGTTTGAGTTACATTGGCACGCACAGTCTTGTTTTTTATACCCTGTACCCATTAAAAATGGGTAAAAGGGGATCATGAAGTTGTGCAAATGTATGTAACATGGAGAAGGAAACATTTCCGACCCTAAAAAGTATATATATTCTTGATCAGCATCAACAGGCGAGTCGATTTAGCCATGTCCGTCTGTCCGTCGGTCTGTATGAACGCGTCGATCTCAGAGACTATAAGAGATACAGACCAAATTTTGCATGAACATAGGTGTATACGTACCCTGATCGAGTTTGTTTCAGATTTGCAAAATTTCCCCCCCTCCCACCTAAAACCGCAAAAAACTGTCAGAGCCACAATTTTAAAGTTACAACATCGTGGCTTTATCTTCTATCTGTTATCTGTCTATCTGTTCTGAAAAGCGCAACATGATCCGATCAAAAACACCTAAGTTATTCACTAAACAAATTTTGACTGCCACCCCAAATATCAAACTGAACTTTCTTAAAAAAAATTGTTGGAGTGTGGGCAGCACAACGAACTGTAATTATAGAGTCCTCCAGGGAATCTATTGAGGTATCTTGTCATCGTCCAAATCAAGAAATGCTTTTGATTTACATTAGCAACCTTCATCAACATTGCATTTTTCATAGCTGCATTCCTTTTCTGCTCTGCAGTTGTCATTTAAAAGTTAACCTGCTCTAACCATATTTGCTCCATTATCGGCAGTGATAGTATAAATCTGACCTCGAAAGGTCAAAGGATTGGAGAACTGCTTGAATAATTTGAGGAGTAATAAATATTAGGGGTTCGATTCATGGTCGGGTTCGGCGGACCCCAAAAACCCGAACCGGTTCTAAGGGGTTTGGTTCCGGACCGGTTTGCAGCCTTGTTCAAAGCGGCAATATTCTTTGGCAACATCAGCTTAAGCTTCTTTACTTTTGGATCTCTTTAAAAAAATGAAGATTCAAATATATAATTACCAAAAGAATCAAATTTTAGTCCTCATAAAATATCAAAACATATTTATCCTGCTTACTTCCTTTCTTTTCATATCTTTAGCCCATTTTATTCATTACCCTTTTTTCCTTAAATGTATTTTTAATGGATTTTTCCTTCATGGGGCTTCTTTTTTATGTTTCCTTTCCATTTTATTTGCATCCTCTACCCTTTTTAATTCTCTGTTTTGCTTCGTTCTTTCCTTACTTACTGTTTACTTGATGAAATCGCTAGACTACGTGAAGAATTCTTGTTAGGACAGCAATTTCTTAAAATGAATTCTGGCTATAAATATGTGTCATATGGATACGTACCCTACCTCTTACCATATATGATTAAAATCTTAAAAGTCTTATAATAGTTTTCATTAGCTATTATATTCGTATATTATTATGGTTTCGCCTATCATTGCACATTTGAAATGTTCCATAAGTCCACCGCACTTCCATATCGCAATCTCTCATAATGCACACTCATCCGGCATCCGACTGTCCAATGTTTGCATTGCCTTCGATGTGATGACGATGACTTTATCAACGCACTCTGAGGGATCTGGTATCTGGGGTTTGACTGTCTGCTGCTGCTGAGTAACTATTGACAGACGTGTGTGTGTGTGTGTGTCAAGTGTGTAAAAGAGAGCGAAAGTTTTATAGGAGTTAAGCAAACAATTTCGCCAGCTGGTGCGGCTGTTGATTGTTCATTTGGCTCGTGGCTAATGATTTATATGGTGCGATAAGAGCGAAATCCATATTTGCGGTTAAGTGGGCATTTTTCAGTTAAATTTGTTTAACTTTAATTATAGAGGATAAGTTCTTTTTTTTGAATATGCCAATTGCCTAGACTGGCACCGGGACAACAATTACGCGCATTATCCTTTCGACTGAACGCCGGATATGGCGATAACAGGACGTTTGCTTAAACAAGCATAAACGCAAGGAGTAAGGACAAAAAAAGTGCTGCTACTGTGCAATTTTAATTTGGCTAAGTAGCAGCAGTGACAGCTAAAGAAATGCAAATGGACAGGATAGGGTACTTTGATACCCTTTGAAGCAAATGGCAGATACAGTTAAGAAAATGGCTGAAGATTGTTGGGAAAAAATTTGGTTGCTACAATTTCATGATCAAAATAATAGTCAAGCATCGGAGCATACGAATAATAAATATTTACTATATATAAAAGCTTGAAAGAATGGATTCGTTCTCCAAACCAAATTATTAGGATCCCTTAGCTTCTCCAGAACTTCAGGAAACTGTTGTCTTGGCTGAATAAACCCTGGCCATACCCTTTGGCTAGGCGTGTGCATACAAAAAAAAACGCTAATTTAATTTTAACTTTGTAAAGTCGGCTCTTCTGCATCTCTATCCCGGCCTCAGTCCCCTTTTTGTCTTCTTTCTCTTTTATGTTTGATTTCGTTGTCAGCAGCATCTTTGGCACACTTTCGCCGGGCATTAGGACCTTGGATGGAGACGCAGGAATGGGCGGGCATAAAGAGAAAGAGTAAAAGTAAAAATATTTGCCCTGCCATTGCAAGTGAGCAGCGCTGATTGCGGCACTAAAACGAAACGATAAGATTTTCTGGCCAGTCCTTGTGTCCTGTCCCTCCCTTACGGAAGTTTGGCCATTTGCCTTCCCCCACCCCCTGCCAGCTCGATCTAATGTTGTTGGCAAAACTTTTGTGACTGGCTTTAAGGCAGTTGGCACCTTCGTCCTCAGTTATTTACGCCGCCACGCCTGGGCCTGACAATCAACAGCAATTTGCTGGGACTCCCACTCCCGCCCCCACTCGCTCCGTGCCAACATTGACCGAATCCGTATCCGAATTCCGTATTCACCAAGCATCCGATAAGCATAACAGTTGTCGTCGTCGTCGTCAAGCGACTAGAGTCTTGACGTGCCGCCGGCACACACCTCCGCAGGGTGAGAGTGGCAACAAATCGTCGCCAGCTGCCAGCAACAATAAAACGTTTTACAATGTAACTAAGGCGACGACAACATGCGATGCCTGGAGATGGAGTTTGGAGCTAAAGGAGCACAAGCTGCCGGTTCACATATGGCAATAATGTGCAAATCGGTTGCAACAAAGTTAATAATTGTTTATGGCCAAGCCTTAGGGATATCGGAAAAGCCTTTGTGCCCTTGCTTGACTGATTTTTATGACTGCGGACATTGAGCAGAAAGGAGGGGGAGGAAAAATTGTTTGAATTATCGATAGAAAGAGGTATAAAATGTCATAAAATATAGCTCGTTTTTCTCCTGTTTCTTAGAAATATGTGACATTACAGACGAATGAGTTAAGATTCTTTTTGCCTGATAAATACCAATGCACATTTAAATGTAAATGGAAATGTAAGGTAAAAGTGACAAGAGAAATATTCTTTAAGGCTGGGCAGAGCTAGCGGAGCTTACGAATTTTACATACAAAATGCTATGTGCTGAGTGCGTTTGATTTGCTGATATGCTGATATGCTACTCTCCGCTCTGCTGTCTGTGTGCGGTGGGCCTAAGCCAAGATCTAAGTTGAGCAGCAGAGTATTTTGACTAAAAATTCTGGAACAAAAAACCTTTTAAAATAAGTAAGACGTTCTCTTCATGGCTTAGAAAACATGTTACATCATTAATTAGAACAGAAATTTTATAGTAAAAATAATAGCGGAAAGCAAGCTTCGGCTCGACCGAATTATATACCCTTGCAGCCGGGCATATGCCTGCCAGTTTGGTTTATTGCAGCTATACGATATATTCATATAGTTTTGATCAAACTCACCAAAATTATGTTGAAACAGACCATTATTTATAACTCGAAAGCATAAAGTCGCTACCATTGAAAACAAAAAAAGTATTCCTCAATAGAACTACTTTTTGAACGATCGTTCCTTACGGCAGCTATACACTACAGTCATCCGATTTGAATCAAACTTATCAGTAAGATTTGTGACGCGTTCCCAATTGGTGGGAAAATCGTGTTTCAGTCCATTGGCCCCGAGTTCGAGTCACCCCAGAGTACGAAAAAATTTTATAAAGTGATAAATAATTCAATGTTTTTCAGAATTATCACATTGGTATTTCCACTGTGGTGTGTGGCGTTTGTACTGGTGCTGTGTTAGACTTGTGAGTTTTTATGTAAACAATGGTTGGAGCATTTTCAACTGTCATTTTTGGTTGAAATCTACTGTGCTACCGTAATCATTACGTTATGAGTTACACCACTTTTACTGTACCTGACGGTAGGTTCAACCTACGATTATGGGTTGGAGCATTTTAACCCAAGAATAGGTTGAATTTATAAAATTAAATTACAAAATTTTGTTGTGTAGGGGGTGACTAAACAGTGACTTGAAAGGGGCTGAACAGTGACTTGAAAGGGGCTGAACAGTGACTTGACAGTGACTTAACAGTGATTTGACAGTGAATAAACAGTGTCTTGACAATGACTTCACAGTGACTCAACATAGACTTGACTGTGAGTAAAAAGGGACTAAACATTGACTTGACAGTGACTCAACAGACACTTGATAATGACTTAACAGTGTCTTGACAGTGACTTGATAGTGACTGAACAGTGACTTCACAGTGACTTGACATTGATTTAACAGTGGCTTGATAGTGACTCGAAAGTGACTAAACAGTGACTTGACAGTGACTCATCACTGACTTGACAGTGACTTAACAGAATTTCTGAAAATCGTTGAATTGTTGTTAGTATTTCTTTCCTGGTGTTCTTCTTTTGAAAGATTGAGCTTGTGATTTTGAAATTAAGCACTTAAATTGTGCATCATGTTTTACATTAAAGCCTCGTGAGTGCTAACGACACTTTTTCTTTTGATTTTGAATTATGCAGGGCTTCATATAGTGAAGAGTTAATTAAAATTGATTAAGTGGTACCGGTGTTATAGAGCGCAAAAATTTAAAAAAAAATTCTGAGCTGTATTGCAGGTCTGGGATGATAAGCGACTTGTATATCGCTATTTTTGTTTTCGAGAGACGGCTCTGCTCCTTAACTTTCTACTTAGCCTGTAGAAACATCAGTTTGCTAGAATTATTCTTCTGCGTAGTAACGTAAGTATATTTCTCGAGTACATTCACTAACAGGAATTCAGAACCATTCCTTGTGATGGTGCCAACATTCTAGGTCCCTATCCTCAAATCGTGGTCATTTAATCGCTTTTGACGATAGTGGGTACCAAGCCCGATGCAATAACTAAATTAACAAGTTAAGAAAAGCATAGAGAATTTCTGTAAAATACATTTTTACTTAAGAATGTGTTTCCTATTGATATACCGACTATTTACTATAGCTTCCTTTATTATTAGTGATTTCGTCGCGATTTTTTCGCTGCCCTCCTGTGTTCTCCCTCCATACCTTCTCGATATAAATTACAGCAATAAAGCGCAAGCATTGAAACATTTATCTTGCCCTGATATCGTCTTTCCATGATGGCAAGATCCTGAGAAAATCCTCCCCATTCTTATCATTAAAAGCACTGCAATTGTTCGGAAAAAAAGACTTTTTATAATTAGGCCATAGTTCTACTATCCTCAAACATTAACGGAGCAACGTTGTGTTTTACATTTCAATAAAAAAAACACAACATTGCTCCGTTAATGTTTCAATAAAAATTTGTTAAAGCTAATGCTATATCAAGTTTGTGGTGGGAGTTAAGTTCTAATCCCATAAATTTAAGTCCTTATTTTCGGACTTAACAGGCTTAAGCAAGCATTTGTCTACGGTCCTGACAAAAGTGCATCAAAATATCCATAATTAGTGCAAATGTTGAACTATAACACTAGTTTACAGCCAAAAAGACCCATTTCTACTGAAATTTTTTTTGGTGTAGTTTGGAATGGTGATCTCAAAAATCGATTTCAAAAATTTTTTCATGGCTTCGCTTTTGAAATATGAATTTCATCACTTTTTCGGTAGGTGCTCTTACATTTTAAGCCATAACTGACTTCATATTCGTCAGATAGAGTCAAAGATATGATAATGCAAAAATGCAAGAATTTTCAATTTTTAAAGAATCGATTCATATCTTCCCTTATACAGGTTTCTTTCTTAGATATACAGGTTTGTTCCCATTTTCGAGTGGAAGGTTCACTTGGTTCAAGCTTAAAAGTTGTAGCTCTGACAGTTTTTCGCGGTTAAAAGAAGGAGGAGGAGGAATTTGCCAAATCTGGAGCAAACTTGATCTGGGTACAGTATACACCTACATACATGCCAAAAATTGTGGCTCTATCTGTTACAGTCTCTAAGATCGATGCGTTCATACAGGCAGACAGACGGACAGACAGACAGACGGACATGGCTAAATCGAGTCGGCTGTTGATGCTGGTCAAGAATACATATACTTTATGGGGTCGGAGGTGCTTCCTTCTGGCTGTTACATACATTTGCACAACTTCATGATCCCCTTTTTTCCCATTTTTAATGAGAACAGGGTATAAAAAAACACAACGATTTTCAACACAACTCAATCTTAACATTCGTCAATTAAGTACAGGAACAAAATCATCACTATACATTTTAAACAAAATTATTTATCACAATTCAAACATTTAAATATCTCTGCTATACAAGTCTGCAATTTGCTTAAGTGTATTTAACGGGTCGAAATCAGTTTTGTCTCAGATGTCCATGTGACACGCCACGGACCAACAACAGCGTTAAAGGCTGGCCCAATGCCTTCAATGGAAAAATTCAGGTCTATCATGCAACAGTTGAAAAATTCATTGAGACGCTCAAAAAGGAATAAACGTTAGTAAATGCATTTCTAGTCCAGCATTCAGTAGACCTTGAGATTGCAAAAAAAATCAAAAGATATATTGTCACTACGATGAAAGGCTGAAAAATTTTGTGTAAAGTTTTAAGCTCAATTCCGATATAATAAATTAAAAATCAATCAATTAAAATGCATTGCAAAAAAAGGTTAAAACTTAAAATGTAATTATATGATATACACGGATGCATTTGTCTTGTAATTTTGTTGATTTTTAAGATTACATACACTCAGGGAAAAATGGCCGAGTAAAAACTAATACAATCATATTTAATTTTACTATGCCATTTTTGTATTAAAATCGACTAATTTGCTCTTTGATTTAAATACAAACACATTTAATGACCGAATTTTCTTTGCCCCTTATAAATGAATAATCTGGGGAATTCGAACTTGAGAATTACAAGTGGTCTCATGTTTTTAGGCAGATGGTAAACTCAATTCTATGCAAGTAATGTACTAGACGCCTTGCCACCAACGCGTGGAGTAGCTCAATCGGTAACGAGAGATGGCATTCCAATTGTGTTCAGACCAATGGCTCCGAGTTCGAATCCCACAATAAGTAAACATTTTATACCCTTGCAAAGGGTATTATAATTTTGCCCAGAAGTTTGCAACGCATAGAAATATTAATTTCCGACTTCCGATATTCCGATATTCTTGATCAGGGTGACGAGCTGAGTCGATTGAGCTTTGTCTGTCTGTCTGTCCGTCTGTCTGTCTGTCTGTTTCTACGCGAACTAGTCTCTCAGTTTTAAAGCTATCGAGCTGAAACTTTGCACAGAGTCTTCTTTTTACTGCACACTGCTAATATGTCGGAACCGACCAGATCGGATGACTATATCTTATAGCTGCCATAGGAACTATCGGTCGAAAAGTGGGTCTTTGTGAGACAAATTTTTTTGTTTTTAATGTAAACGTGTCTCACTTCAGCGATTATTAATATTATAGGCTTTTATACAGATTTGGAAGTTTTGGACAAAATCGGATGACTATATCTTATAGCTGTCATAGGAACTATCGGTCGAAAAGTGGGTTTTATTTAGAAAAATTGTTTGTTTTAATGCTGGCTTTTTTAAACTCTGATGTATTAAAACATTTGCAAGGGTATAAAAACTTCGGCAAAGACGAAGTTAGCTTGGCCTTCTCGGTAAATTAAATTTTTAATATATAAATTGGTTTCCAGAGCCCAACTGGTTGGTAGTGACTCCAATGGAGGATTCTTCCTGCTCTTGATGCAGAACAAACTAAATGAAGCTCTAACGTAAATCAATTATAATTGTGTTTAAAATCTTAGTTTTTTTCAGACCAAAAATCAACCAAAGCAGACATTAGTAGTGGAGGCGATAAAGAATATGGCAAATGCGTGCCCTTGTATAAATTGCCGAGTCGCTCAATGGTGTGTATTTTTAATTAGTATACTCTATCCATCCCCACCTCTATTGATTACAGCGATGTTTTGTCTAGTCTAAGAACACCTGCAGATAAGAAAATTAACCGTTATTGGATTTCTTCTTCATAATAAGAAAATTTGATAAGACCCCAAAAAATTCATATTAAAAATTGGGGTCTTGTTAAATGTAAAATTGCCTTTGCAGCCCCAAAGGGGCCAAACCAAGCTTCTGTCAAAAATTGGGGTCTCATTGCCTAATTAAAATAAAAAAATTAAATGAAAAAAATCGTTGTTTTTGTGTTCTATATTAATATATGGAGCCCTATTTCATTTTTATTTTTTGGCCTTATTTCATTGGGGCCTTATTTCGCAGAGACCAGCATGAGTAGGCACTCATGAATTAGTTTAAAATCTTCGGGATACTCACAAAAGTACTCAATTTATAGAATTGTGTTATTTCTGAAATTTTTTTAAAGTCTTGCACTCACAGAAGTGATTCAACTATCTTTGAACTGGTTCAGTTCGGCTAACTTCACATTACCAGCAGCCATAGGTCAAATACTTGCTGAGTTAGGGCTTAAGAACAGAAAAAAGATACCTACGCAAATAAACTGAAATTACAAATCTGATATTAAATAATAAATATTAAGATATTCTATATTTTGCTTCGTTTCCACTTTGTTGAAGTATCTAGTTCCCCTTCACCATCCGCGCCCTCATCATCGTCATCGTCATCATTTTCCATGATGTTCAGCTTCATTATATTGAAACTTTGACGTCGTTATTTTGCATAATTTACGTTTCGCTTGAATGCAGCCAAGTTGACATTATTTCAGCATTTCTATAACTACACCTAACCCAACCACCCCCCAGCTCGTCGTCAAATGGGAGGACTCAGCTCCCAGTTGATTGCCAGGCTGGTGCGTGTTGGTTGTCAACGCTACCTTGGCACATGCGAAACGTGAACTTTGAGGCATCAAGTTAATGATTTGTGCTCGCGAAGTAATGAAGTTGATTTATTGTATTACACTCGTTGCCCCTCCCCCTTCCACCACCCCCAGAAACCTAGAGCATTGAACTGTCTTTAAGTTGGGGTGCTAAATATAGCTGCATTCTTGAGCGAACGCTACATCTGGTTAGTTCCGTTTCAGGCACTTCCTTTGAATCCAAAATTAGACACATGCCCCCATCCCTTTCCCCCCATTAGACACGCGTCGCGTCTTGAGCTAAATTTAGAAGCGTAGGGCCGGCTGCTCCACAAAACTCCAAAATTGAAAGCGACTTCAGTGCATCGTGCAGCATCATGGAGTGTAGAAGTGTTCCCATTCTGCCTACCTACGCGCAATCCTGGTACGTGTTACCCCGTAGTCTTGCAGTGTATCTGATGAACTTGACTCACTTTCTTAATCCGTAGCCATCTCAATGTCACGCACAAGCGCTCCCTTTGCCAGACACTGTTCGCCTATCAAACATTAAATGATCCAGTTATAATTCTGATCACCTTGGCCGTGCTAATTGGTTCCTTTTGTCTACTCAGTGGATTCATATTACTCTGCGTTGTATCAAAAGCTTGGCAGGATGAACTATCCGAGGCCATTTTACTAATGGGTAAGTCCAGTGTGAACAGAACCGGAACGAATGACTAGCTAACACATTGTGTACTCCAGGAATAGGTTTCTTTATCACTTCGTTATCGTGCGTTACCTGGAAACTGACGCGAGCCCAGCGTCTAGATCAACTGGTGGAGGCTATTCAAGAGGAAACAGAGGTGGCTTAAGTTAAGGAAGTTTAGTCAATTGGCTTAGTTGAATAGTTGGAAAGAAATGTGTGGATCCTATGACGCGGCGGGTGTTTCGGCCTTGGACTTTATGGCATGTGATAAAAAAGTGTGGTGTACTCCCAGCCGATAAACCATTGAATGTGAAGCATACGCAAATATTTTAAGAGTTATGCATAAAAACATTTATAGCGAAAATTGATAAACAAAATTTTTTAAGTATTTATATTTATGCTTTAAAAGAAAGAGACAAATCTGGAAATAAAGTTGGAAGTAATGTTTTAAGACCAAGCCCTGAGCACATGCTGATAAACACTACAAATCACAGCTGTAATTCGGATCCTAAGGACCTCTGTAGACATTGTCTCAAAGCCCATTTTTCAAATAAACCCTAGGCTTCTTTTGAACTGACAATACACACACACTACAAATTTAATTTATTTGTAAATGGTTTCATCTAAAAGTCTACATAACTCAGCATACATATGTGAATGTATACATTATGTGGTCGTAGATGATTCCTTCAATGCGTTGCAAACTTCTGGTCAAAATTATAATACACTGTTCAAGTGTAGCACTGTCTGTTTCTACGTGAAGTAGTTCCTAGGTTTTGCAGCTACCAAATCCCGGGGCCGCCCGGATCGGATGACTACTTCTTGTAGCTGCCTTAGACACGATAGGTCGTTATATGGGTTTAAGTGAGAAACTTTTGTTTCTTTAATTCAATGTTTGCGTTCTTAAACTCGGTGGTCGCTAACCGTTGAAGCGAGCTATTTCATGTGTAGTACAACGCCCACTGAATGGATCGAATTAATTTTTTTCGTATTCCTTGTTGTAAAATAGTATACATATACGTATTTTCAGCATTTTGCCGAAATTTGCTTAATTCGCGAGAAAAAGGATTTGAAAATTTACATATTTAAAAAATTTAATTAATTTCAATTGCTTGCTATCCAAAGTAACATAAGTAAATATTTTAAAAATCTGTAAAGTAACATCTGAACCCAAACTTTCAAATTAAATACACTTCAAAACTTAAACAATTTTTTTTGGTTTCCAAATCGCGAAAATAAGTGAACAAAAATTAATTGCCGCGAAAGCGACTTTTTTTCTTTTTTTCTTTTTTTTTCTCAAAATTTGGTCTTGTATCCAGCAATTTACTGTATTACGCTGTAAATGGGAAATCCAATAGTTCCAGAGTTATGGCCTTTTTTCATTTATTTAAGTTCACTTTTTTTGGAAAGTAACAATATTATGTGTTTCGGAATGTGAGTATATATTTTGGTTTTAAGAAGATAGTTTTTTGTGGTTGAATAGAGTGGAGGGTTTGTGTACCTTGTATAGTTTTGCATTTCGAAAATCATGACTTTAAAAATTCTGTGGCTGTATTATAGTGTTTTGTGTTTCTGTATCGTACTGTGATGTTTGGTAAAAATTCGTTGGCCCATTCATAGAGTTCTATGGCAGTGGTAATTTGCTTATCGCTAATCATTTGAAGGCTTGCCCGTCTAGCCATTCTTTTAAGTGTTCCCCCAGCTCCATCGCAAGGCCCTTTATCGTGGGCTGTGGCATGGAAATGTCACTCCGCCGATCTGTTAAAATCATTTTTATGATGATAGACATTGGAAAAATGCTTAGCGTTTTTAAATTGTTGGGGAGCCCCGTCCGAGAAATAAATGCACCTTTGAATTTGAGGGAATTCTTCGGAAAAATATTCATTAAGAGCTTCAAGAAAAACGTAAAAAAAAGGTATGCGTTTCTCCATCTATTTTAAGCAGCTTGCAATCTTTTTGGCCCGGCATCATCATGCTGACATCATCTCTTTCATAATAGCAATGCACTTGCATTTTTATTTCATCAGAAATTTTTGAACCTACTAAAATTCAAAATGAATTACAAGTTACCAAGAAGAGCTTAAATGCATTAAAGTACCTTTCTTTGTAGGAATGCATAAAATTTCACCTTCATTTTCTAATTTCCTCGCTTTTTTTTCATATAGCAAGTTGTCCTAATTACTCCAGCTGCTTTCCTGATGAACCAATTTTCCGGTAATAGAGTCAGAATATATAATTTTTCCGTCTGACTTGTCTTTTTGGAATGAAATCTTTGTTTTAGCTTGTTGATAATTTGAAAAGAGCAATTTGTATCATCTTTGTCATCATCCAAAGAATAATCCTCATCGGAATACTCATCCAAGCTGTCATCAGGAGAGTCATCCAAAATATTGGACTCTACTGATGAAAAATGTACTTTAGTTGTTAAATCAAATCTAATATAAAATGCTCTTACCAGGCAAATTTTGTACGTTTATAGTTTTTTACATTAAAAGACGTTTGGTTTTTCACTGTTTTGAAAGTTCAAGGATACGCTAAGTTTTTAGTTGATTTAGTATGATTTTTCATTAAACGGATTTGCACACACAGACTTAAAACTTGCCGACATTTTAAATGTTAGTACGCTCTCAAATAACTTGAATGAAAATCAGGAGATATTCAAAATGACAAATAAGACATGTGTGGTTTAATCAGAAATAAATACACAAGTCACAATACGGCAAAATTTTTAAAATCGCGGTTTTCCAACGCAAAAAGACGACCAAACAAAAAATTACCCCAAAATTAAAACAGCGGAATTAAAAAGAACGCAAAGGTTTTGATACACTTGAAATAACTTGTCACAACGGTTAGCGACTTCGACCAAACTTCGCAAATCAGCTTAAAAACATGGCATATTACCCATGACCGTGTTTAATAGCGATAATATTGAGAACAAACCAATTTTTCTCACAAAAACCCATTTTTCGAACGAACATTTGTATGGCAGCTACAAGAAGTAGTCATCCGATCCGGTCGGTTCCGACATATTAGCAGCGTGCAGTAAAAAGAAGACTCTGTGCAAAGTTTCAGCTTGATAGCTCCAAAACTGAGGGACTAGTTCGCGTAGAAACAGACAGACGGACAGACAGACGGACGGACAGACGGACGGACAAAGCTTAATCGACTCAGCTCGTCATGCTGATCAAGAATATATATACTTTATGTGGTCGGAGATGATTCCTTCTATGCGTTGCAAACTTCTGGGCAAAATTATAATACACTTTTCAAGTGTATAAAAAGGCCATAACTCTGAAACTATTGGATTTCCCATTTACAGCTTAATGCAGTAAATTCCTGGATACTAGACCAAACGGCAATTAATTTTTGTTTACTTATTTTCGCGATTTGGAAACCAAAAAAATTGTTAAAATTTTTAAGTGTAAATAATTTGAAACTTTGGGTTCAGATGTTAATTTACAAATTTTTAAAATATTTTTATCACCAACGCCTTTGAATAGCAAGCAATTGAAATTAATTAAATTTTTTAAATATGTAAATTTTCAAATCGTTTTTCCCGCGAATTAAGCAAATTTCGGCAAAATGCTAAAAATACTTATATGTATACTATTTTACACCAAATAACTATAAAATTAATTCGATCCATTCAAAATCCCAGTGGGCGATTTTTCATGGAATCACCCATTTATGGGTTATTTTTTTATAAACCGAACAGTTAAAAAAATTTTTATTTTTCATTTTAATAAAAAAAAATCCGAAATTAGATCTCGACATGCCCATCATAACGTAATTTGCGGTTTTGCACAAAAATTTTTTGTTAATTTTCTAAACAATTTCAAAAATCGTCAAAAACGGAAAAGTGGAAAAAAGGGTTTTTAAAAACGTGATATCTCAGGTTTGGTTTATCGGACAGGTATCAAATTGATACTGGTGAAAAGTATTTTACAGTAGCTACTTATATAATAGTTTTATAGATTTTTACATTATTTAATAATATTAAGTAATTGTTGCTAAAAATTATTTATAATTTTTTTCTCATTGTTAACCACCATGATATAGCTTCTAAGCATAAACAATTTATTGTCCTAAACGTAACTTAAATTTTGGTGTTTTCAAAAAGATGGAGACTTTTATAGTTTAAAAGTTATGAACTTTTGAAGTTATAAACAAATAAAAAGTTGCCCTTAAAGAATGCGTTGCCACTCAGTCAGTTTCAAAGCCTTGCGACTGAAACTTGGCAAGTGGGCTTTATATATATCAAGCTTTTCAAAAATGTCAACATCACGCAGATCGGACGTCTATTTCATATAGCTGCCATACGAATGCTATGATTAATTGCATTTTGTTGTGGATTAGGGTGACCAGAGTTTTGAAAGTATATTATACCACAACCAAATTCAGCATTTCTATGGCAGCTATATGATATAGATGTCCGGTCTGTGTGATGTTGGCAATTTTGAAAAGCTTGATATATATAAAGCACAATTGCCAAGTTTCAATCACATGACTTTAAAACTGACTACGGGAAAAATTTTTTATTTAAGGGCATCTTTTTTTTTGTTTTATAACTTCAAAAATTCATCAACTTTTAAACCAGTAAAAGTCTCCATCTTTGTGTTAGACGTTTACGGTGTATGTCTTAAATATATCATGGTGATTAACTGAGAAAAATTAAATAATTACAACAACAATTACTTAATATTATTAAATAATTTAAAAGTCTATAAAATTATAATTTGGTAGATACCACTTATTTTGACAAATATCGATAAACATAACCTTTTTTCTATTTTCGTTTTTGACTATTTATTGGTATAATGAGATAATTTATTAAAATGAAAAATAAAAAATAAAGAATGACCGTATTATTGATCAGTGACGAGCCATGTACGTCTGTCCGTCTGTCCGTCCGTCCGTCTGACCGTCTGTTTCTATGCTATCTCCTTCGTCAGTTTTAAAGCTATCTTTACCAAACTTTGAACAAAGTCTTTTGGTGTAAATACGCTGCACAGTAGTTTTAGTGAGAAAACCTTTTTTTTTCAATGCTATCGCTCCCAACCCTTGTATTTATAAGTATTCTATGATTTCACATAATTTCACCGAGATTTATTAAAATCGGAGAACTATATAGTATAGCTGCCTTACAAAAAATATGTTTGAAAAAAAATCTTAGTGAGAAAAATGTTTTTGTTTTCAATGCTATCACTCACAAACTTTGTACAGATCAATATTATATACTACCACACAATTCTGTCAAGTTTGATACAAATTGGATGACTATAGCAGAAAGCTGCTATAGGAACAATCGCACATTGGGAGAAAAGGCTGATTTAGCGGCGATTTATTAATAGTTTCTGCAAAAATGATGCTATTTCTGGTAGTATTCTCCATGTCGAGTCTGTTTTTTTGACTTCTTCTAAAAAAAATCGTATTTGAAAACGCAAAGAGTTCTTCCAATTCTGTTTTTTGTATTATGCTACAAACAGATTAAATTAAACCATGGATGGCAAATAAGGACTTTAAAAAAATCAAGCCAAATATGTGTTCTAGTCCCTTTTGGAGACACCCCATGTCCGAATTTTCAGTGAGCAATCCAAAATCAGGATAAACTTTTATATTAAATTTTTAAAATAAAAATCGAAAAATAACATCATACGTTGAAATAAATTTGCATTCCGCTTTTTGGTACCACTCTGCAAGTCCGTATAAGCCTTTTTTGTGTATTCGCCATCAATATATAAGGCCAAAGCTTCCTCTGCTATATATTTAATGGGTTGGTGATCGTAGGACTGGGCAAGCTTCCATCGGAGTTTAATAAAGACACCATCTTCGATGCACTTCGCAGAATTATACAAACTGGTACTGGCTGCAGATACGAGCTCGTCGCACGGAATTTTTTTAATGATGTCCATAATCTTTTTTTTTTTGTTTCTTCTTTACAATCCATGAAATCAACTTCAGGTCGTCCAGCATTTGAGCTTTGGTCCACCAATATTAGCTCACTATCCAACCACTCCTTTTTTGGCTTCAAAATCCTTTCGTATTCGATTGTTCTCTCTCCATTTCAATGCCAATTTTTTGGTGAAATTTTTAATGCGCTCTGCTATTTTGACGCATTCGCTGAATTCATATTTGTTTTGTTCAACAACATTATCATCAATATATGTCTGCACAGCAGAAAGTTTTTCGGCAGCGTACTTTTCTATCTCCCATACTGCAAATAGCGAGATTTGAACACCTCGACATCCATAAGGCGACCTGGAAGTCCCCTGATCAACGAACACGAAATCAGATTGATCACATTGTGATCGACGGAAGGCACTCATCGAGTGTACTAGACGTGCGTGCGATTCGAGGAGCCAACATAGACTCGGACACTGCCTGGTTGCAGCCAAGGTACGCACGCGGCTCAGTGTGGCAAATGCCTCACGCTCTGGCACACGTCGAAAGCTAAACGTCGAGAAGCTGCAATCACAAGGAACCTCTGAAGCCTACAAAGCCAAACTCGCCCAACTGCTCAGGGAAACCTCCCCATCTTCTTCCGATATATGCGAACAGTGGAATCGTATATCACACTCCATGAGTACGGCTGCCAAGGAGATACTCGGGTACTCCGAGTCCCCTCGAAGTCGGACTTGGTACGATGAGGAGTGCCGACTTGCTACTGCAGAAAAGACGCAGCCTACAGGAGAACTCTGCAGTCGGGAGCAACGCGGGCTGTTAAGGAGCGATATCGGGAGAAAAAGAAAGAGCGGAAGCGCCTCTTTAGAAGGAAAAAGAGCGAGCAGGAAAGGCGCATGCCATGGAAGTCGAGATGTTATTCGGCATGAGTGAGACTCGAAAGTTTTACCAAAAAATTAAGCAATTAACAGAAGGTTTTAAGCCCAGAGTCGCACAATGCAAAGACGAACACGGGAATCTGGTCGCCGATCCGCAAGTGGCGCTTAACAAATGGAGAAGCTACTTCTCCAACCTACTGGGAGGCGATGACGAACATGATGCCGCCTCTAGAGAAGTAGCGATGCCACCAATCGACAACATAGAGATAGATCCGCCGACCCAACAGGAAGTCTGCTTAGCCATACAAAGGCTAAAGAACAATAAATCACCTGGCGCTGATGAGCTGCCCGCTGAATTGTTCAAGGCTGGAGGGGAAGAATTGGTAAGGTGCATGCACCAACTTCTTTGCCGTATATGGGTTGACGAAAGCATGCCCGACGATTGGAATTTAAGTGTTCTATGCCCAATCTTTAAAACAGGAGACCCTGCAGTTTGCGCCAACTACCGCGGGATCAGTCTCCTTCCCATTGCATATAAGGTTCTGTCGCGCATTATTTGTGAACGTCTTAAGCCGCTTATTAACACACTGATTGGACCTTATCAGTGTGGCTTTAGACCTGGTAAATCCACCACAGACCAGATATTCACATTACGACAAATCCTGGAGAAGACCTATGAGAGAGGCATCAACACACACCATTTATTTGTTGATTATAAATCAGCCTTCGACACGCCGATAAGGTCAAGGTTTTTTGAAGCCTTGTCTACCCTTGGTATACCAGCAAAGTACGTCCGTCTTTGCATGATGACGTTGAGAAGTACACAAAGCTCCGTCAAAATAGGAAAGAACCTTTCCGAACCATTTGATACCAAGAGAGGTTTTAGGCAGGGCGATACCTTATCGTGCGACTTCTTCAATCTACTGATTGAATATATACTGCGCCGGTGCCCACATGCCAACAGAACGGGCGCCTTTATTTATAAAGATCTAATGCTACTCGCATATGCCGATGATATCGACATCATCGGCAAAAACGAACGGGCGGTAAGCAGGGCGTTTTCAGAGATTGAGAGGCAGTCAGAACTGATGGGTTTAGCGGTAAATGAGGACAAGACGAAATACCTTGTATCCGCGGACAAAAAGTCCTTGCGTCTTGGACAATTTGTTACAATGGGAGAATACAACTTTAAAGTTGTTGAGGATTTTGTTTACCTCGGAACGACGATAACCAGCGACAACAACATCAGTCTGGAAATCCGACGAAGGATCACTCTTGCAAACCGATGCTTCTACGGGCTAAGTAGAGAGCTCAAGAGCAGAGACCTCAAGCGAAGAACAAAATTAGCCCTATACAAGTCGCTAATCATCCCAGTCCTGCAATACGGCGCAGAAGCATGGACAATGACAGCAGCGGATGAAGCGGCGATTGGCGTGTTTGAACGAAAGATTCTTCGGAGGATTTATGGACCTTTAAAAGTTGGCGATGTTTTTCCGCATTCGAAATAATGACGAACTGTATGAGCTCTATGGGGACACCTGTCTGGTCAAGCGCATAAAGCAACAGCGGCTGCGCTGGTTAGGACATGTCACCAGGATGGACGAAGAAGCTCCAGTAAGGAAAGCTTATTATTCGAAGGCGGCTGACTACGGAGGAAGAGGCAGGCGGGGGAGACCTCGACTAAGATGGGATGACCAGGTTCGGGCAGACCTTGCCAAGCTTGGTTTGACTTGGTCCCAGCTCGCACGGAGCAGAAGCGACTGGCGGACATTGTTGGCAGCGGCCGAGACCGTCGAACGGTTGTGATGCAAGCATCGGGCCAATCAAGAAGAAGATACTGCAAATAGCACCCGCTTGGACACTGACATTGTTGCAAAAAAATGAATTTAAAAATAAACCTGCGGAAACCTGCAGCTGAATTTGGACATTTACACATAGTAAAACATTCAACTAATTTTTAAAATAACATTTATACCGAACCCGGTCGAAGCTCAAGAGTTCTGCTCTACGAAAGTTTAATTTATTAGTATACATTATATCTCTTAGAAGCACCACAATCAGTGTCGAATTTTGGGACAATGCACAATCACAGGTCACAAACACTTATTTTGTTATTTAATACATACCTTTTACTTCTTTACTACCTTTTACTTCTTATTTGCAATAATTGATTTGCTAAATCTGTCAATAATTGCAGCACGTGCTTAGAATTGTCGGTGAAGCGATTGGCAGGTCTGGTAGAACATATGATGTGTTTGAAGCTGCACAGCTGTGCAAATATTGAGAGAAAGGAAAATCCAAAAGTGTTTTTGGCTTATCGGACATATTAGTTATCAATTACTAATCGATGATGGCGAAAATATTTATTTTGAAATTTGAATTAATCGACGCTAAATCAGTCGTGAATCGGTCGAAAAAGAAGTTCTAGTGAGAAAAACTTTTTGGTTTTCGATGGTAGCGTGTTTTTACTTTCCAGTTATGAATATTATATATTATATATGTTTATGTTATATATTATATATGTTTATGTGTTTAGAGAGTTTGATTAAAATTAGATGAATATATATATCAAATGGATGCCACATAATAGACTGTCAGGCATATATCATGCTCTAAGGGTATATAATATTCGGTCTATTTGTCATTTAATTTAAAAAAAAAAAAACAATTTGCTCTGCCTTGCCTTCAGAGGACCTAGATCTAAAATTTTGGTTTCTTCTCTGCCTCAGATTGATTTCCCATTTGTTCCCGATTGAGATTTTGACGGGATCAGCAGTAAATCATTTGAAACGCCCAGTGTGCTTGACAAATCGCCATACAAATCGGCATTTTTTAATGCACTAGCGAATTTGTGAAAAATCTAAACCGCAACCTAATGTATTTTACTGATTGGAGCCGCTGCTATAAAACCCCAAGTTTATCTGTTCAAGTTGACAATTGCTTAGCGAATATTCAAGCAAGATGGTGTTCGCAAAACTACTGTGCTTAGCCCTGGGCTTGCTGTCAGCAGTAGCTGAAAATGAGATTGTGTCAAGTAAGTTGAAAAAATTTAAAGTTTTTACTTTTTGCATTTATCTGGCGACCTTTCTAATTTTTAATTAGCAACACCAGCTCATTTTTGGTGTACAATAATGCATAAGTTTTTTTCAGTTGTGAACAAACACAACTTTTTGGACCTAGAGCCAGCATAAACTCACTAATTTAAAGTTTTTACTTAAACCCAAAACACTGAAATGGAAATTCATTATTTTAGCTGCTCGTCGCAATTGGGAAGTATTGATGAATAAACCCGAACGCTTCTCAGCTTCCTATCCCAACTACTGCTCAGCTGCTCGAAGCGAAACAGGCTTATGTCTACCTGATATAAGTTGTCCGAGTATAATCAGCATTGTTGAACTTAAATCAGACGAAGAATGGACAGATGAAGATAAGTTTACTTTATCAAACTGTGCATGCAGCGGTGATGATGAAGTGAGTGAAATTTATTTTACTTCTTTCATTTGATTCTAACAACATTTCAATAGACGTTTGTGTGCTGCCCCGAAGAAGTCAATGAATATGGCTTGAGACTGTTAAAACAAAAATCAATTTGTGGTAAATATGAAAGTGAAAAATCGAAGGGTTCATATCTGGTAAAAGAGCACTCGAGACCTTGGATGGCCTTGCTTGTATCCAAGGTTAACGAAATGATCGAACCAATTTGCGGTGGTACGATTATCACGAACCGTATGTATTAAATCTGTAACAGTTTTGCCCAATCCCGGTAACTATTCAATCCATTTGCAGGCTTTGTGATGACTGCAGCTCATTGCATTCCAGAAAAGAACTCTCTGAACAGCACCAAAGTCATCTTGGGTGAACATAATATTGATGTAGATGAGTTTTGTATTGAGGGACGCTGTGAGTTGATAATGGACATTGTCAAGTTCATTGTGCATCCACGTTTCAATTCTAACACAAAAAAGGGCGATATAGCTCTTGTGAAACTTGCTGGGGAGGTGAAATGGAAAAGTAATATTCCTAACACAATACAGTATTCCAGATATAAAAATTCTTACTCTGGTTTCCAGAACACATCCGACCCATTTGCTTACCGTGGACCGACAAAGTTCAAAACGAAGCCAAAACTGCATCAATAAAGGTTACAGGCTGGGGCGAAACTGAACATGCTAGTTTCTCAAACGTTCTGAGGGAGATTGATATTCATCGAATGCACTCCGACAACTGCACAAATAAATTCCCTGATGTAACAGCACTGGATGAAACTCAAATTTGTGCTGGCGGTAGCATTTCCGATAGCTGCAGAGGTGATTCTGGCGGCCCGCTCTTTGGGCAGGTTCCATATTTTGGTGCTCAACGCTTTGTTCAGATCGGAATCGTAAGCGCTGGTGGAGATTGCAAAAAAAATAATGTACTAAAAGGAGGTATATACACAACTGTGACCACGTACATACCCTGGATAAGTCGTGAGATAGCCAAGAATTAAGTCAGAAAATGATAGAAAATGCCGTTGATAAAGCCAAATCTGTTAACGAACAAGTAATTTGTCATGTAATTCTAGCGATTAAGTTTATATCCCATTTATATTTGCTTCCATTCTTTAACATTTAAAAGTTGCAAAAAGAAAAGGTCATTTTCTTATAGAAATGTTTTACTGCCAATAAATTTGATTTTCTTATTGTACAAATGCAGAAAAATTCAAGATTTTGTTTGCAAAAATCTTGCCACAGCGATAGTTTGTGTAGATGGCATGAACAGTTCATCAATAATACGTGCTGCTTGCTGAATAACATTGGACTACAAAGATCAAAACAAGTAAGAGTGTTGCAGACGAGCGCCCCGACAGACAAATACCCAATACCAAGTAATGTAGTTCATATGGCTTTGATTTGTTAAGTAAATATTGAGTTAACTTTTTCGTCTGAATATATTTTCATGTGGCTTGACATGCTTCTCATCATAATTTTGAATATTTGACCCCATTGGTCTTTTTGGACGGATAGGACCATTACTTTTTCGTTTGTTTATTAATGATCTTTCTCAGGTTGGTAAGTCATCTCAAGTCTTAATGTTTGCGGATGATTTTAAGCTGTCTATGACTTTTTTTATATTTTTAAAAAAAAAAAAAAAAATTAATAAAATAACTAAATTATCTTTAATCTTGGTCCAACGTTAATATGCTCTATCTTAATCACGATAAATGCAAGTTTATGTCGTTTTCCGCACTAAACCTGCTTTGAATACATACGCTATTGATTTAAGAGCTCTGGATAGTATTAATTCAGTTCAGGATTGGGGGGGGTTTTTCTTTCATCACTTGCTTTGCTTAATAACCCAAATTGTGGGATTTTCAACACAGGTAAGAGTTTGCTGGGTTTCATTAAGCGTTATTCTAAGGAGTTTGAAGATCCAGATATGACCAGGCTTCTCTGCGTGTCTCTTGTTCGACCGTAACCCTTAACCGCTAAAAACACTTTAAAATTTGTAACCGAAACCGTAACCATAACCGAAAATTTTTTTTTTCTTATAACCGTAACCGTATAACCTTTATTTACATAACCGGTTATCAGTACCGAAACAGAAACAAATGTATGGGTTAATTTCTGTTTTTCCTCTACTAGTAAAAATTTTGATAAACGTAAATTCTGTGACAATAAGGAATAAAAGCAGTTTTAAATTTTACAGAAAAGCAATAGTCAACTTTAAATGAATATTATGAAAATATGAAAATATTTGTATTTCTTCAGACCTATGTTGTTTTGATTTATTTATCAAATCATTATATCTCTGTAACCACTTATCCGATTGGCGTGATATTTTGACACAATATAGAATTGATACTGTTAAAGCCTTTTGTATTAAAATATCAAATTTGACATAACTCGCTGCTGTTATTCTTTATTGCCACAGAATTTATTTGATGTATGCACATTGAACATTTGACATACATACATTGCGCCGCACTTCTGCTGACGGGCAAAAAGAATAGAGAGCGACCGAGAAAGAGTGAGTGCGGCTAACCATTATCTTTACCCTCCTCATCTTTCGTTAAACATATGTGATATTATACTGGATGCTGGGCTAGTTTAGCCAAAAAAGCAGCAGCTAATTTGGATTTTTTTTGTCACCTAATCTGTGGGACAGATTAGCGAAATTGTAACGGTCTAAGCACCAGCAAAAGATGCATCAACAAGTCTTTGGTGATTCTTATTTTATCTGAATTCAATGTTGTTTTAAAAACTGCACAATCAAATAATGGACAACAATAATTTAATTCAATTATCAGGGGAAAGCATTCCAAAACCAAGTTAGTCGGAAATTTGCAGCAGTTTAACAATTATCTGACATCTTCATTCAAAATATGTTTCTAACACAAAAAAGATGGCTTAGCAAGGTAGACAAATTGGAACGGTGGGAAAAAAATTCAACAATATATCCAGATCTTTGTTTTCAGGAGTAGAATTTATAATAAATCCTCGCTGGGGTCGCTTGGACTATCAAACTGTCAATGCTTTTATGCTACTTAGATCTAATTATAATCTCGATTAAGATGTCATTTCTGAGAATAAACAATTGTTTCGTGAAGGTACATAACGGCAAATAGTATAAACGTTGACCAATGTTTATTTATCTAATTAAACTTAACATGAAACTTTTGTGAAATGGTTTCCTATCTTTTGTTTAAGACTTATAATATTAAACTATAAAGTGGGCGAAAATACTTCAGTATAATCCTGAACTTAGTACATTTACTGAATAAATGGGATTATAAATGGGCCCGTTTTTGTCTGCATGATTTGTCAAAGTGATATTTTATACTAATAACCGTAACCGTAACCGAAACCCGAAACAGAATTAGGTTAATAACCGTAACCCGAACCGTAACCGATATCCCACAACCGTAATATAACCGTAACCGGAAAAAAACGATCGGCCAAAACAGTAACCGTAACCCAAACCGTTATTCGTTTAGGTTTTAATCTCTGGTTCTAAGTCTTCTGAACTATAATGTACCGAGTCCTGTGCGATAACTATAACGACAATTACTATATATTTGTCAATTTCAATGCTACCACTACCTCAATTCCCGCAATCTTTTACCGTTTTTGTCAGCACCGAATTTGTAAATCCAATTGATGTGAGCAGGGGCATATCATAAACAAGTGAGAAAGTCGGTCAAGCCCGACTATAAAATACTCTGTACCTGTCTCTCTCTTCCTCTCTCTCTTTCCCTCTCTCTCTTCCTCTTTCTCTCTTTCTCTCTCTCTGTCTAAGATTGTGCGGCGTTGGTTGTGAAAGGGTGGGTGGGTGGTGGGGGAGGGCGGTGATTCACTTATTTGCTCATAACTTGAGAACGGCTCATCCGATCTTTATCATTCCTTCGGCGAATAGATACATATTATTAATGACTAACTATCTCTATCTGTTTGTTCATACGGACGGACAGACGGACAGACGGACGGACAGACGGACATGGCTATATCGACTCGGCTGTTGATGCTGATCAATAATATATATACTTTATAGGGTCGGAAATGATTCCTTCTCCCTGCTACATACTTTTGCACAAACTTAATATACTCTATGTACCTTTGGTACAGAGTATAAAAAGTTCTCCTTATTTCGTCGGTGCAGTAGATATGCCGCTTTACTTTATTTTTTCATACACACGTTGTAATTATTACAAACAAGCAGACAATTGTTTTTCTTCAAATAAACAAATAAACAATATTATACCCTTGGAGAGGGCATATTGAAATTGTCCGGATGTTTGTTACGCACAGAAGGTAGCATCTCCGACCACAAAAAGTAAATATATTCTTGATCAGCATGACGAGCTGAGTTGATATAGCCATGTCCGTCTGTCCGTCTGTTTCTATGCTATCTTCTCCGTCAGTTTTAAAGCTATCTTAACCAAACTTTGCACGAAGTCTTTTGGTACAAATTCTCTGCACATTTGTCGGAACCGGCCGGATCGGATGACTATAGCATATAGCTGCCATAGAAACGATCGGTCGAAAAAGTACTTTAAGTGAGAAAAACTTTTTTGTTTTTAATGCTATCGCTCCCAACCCTCGAATTTATAAGTTTTTATGATTTCGCATAATTTCATCGATATTTATCAAAATCCGACAACTATATAGTACAGCTGCCATACAAAAGTTGATCTGAAAAAAAGTCTTAGAGAGAAAAACTTTTTTGTTTTCAATGCTATCGCTCCCAAACTTTGTACAGGTCAATATTACAAACTACCACATAATTTTGTCAAGTTTGATTCAAATCGGATGACTATAGCATATATGTAGGAACGATCTGACCAAAATGTAGTTCTAGTGAGAAAAACTTTTTTGATGAATATATCGTACAGCCATATATCAAACTGGCAGCATTTATCATGCTCCAAGGGTATATAAACTTCGGTACAGCCGAAGTTAGCTTCCCTCTATTTTTATACCCTTGCAAAGGGTATTATAATTTTGCCCAGAAGTTTGCAACGCATAGAAATATTCATTTCCGACCCTATAAACTATATATATATTCTTGATCAGAACGACGAGCTGAGTCGATTTAGCTTTGTCCGTCCGTCTGTCTGTCTGTCCGTCAGTCTGTTTCTACGCGAACTAGTCTCTCAGTTTTGAAGCTATCGAGCTGAAACTTTGCACAGAGTCTTCTTTTTACTCCACACTGCTAATATGTCGGAACCGACCGGATCGGATGACTATATCTTATAGCTGCCATAGAAACCAGGGTTCGAATTGCTGACTGAATATTAGCAATAGTCTGAACTTTTGACTAAAAACTAAACTATCATTTAGTCAATTTTTGTAAATCGACTACGACTATTGACTCAACTTTAGAAACATTTCATATTAACTGAAAATGAAATAGTTGTTATAAAATATGATTGCATCAAGTATGCTTTGGAATATGAACAATAACTAAGCAAAATGATAGTCATTAGTCGCTTTGTAACATTTGACTAATGAATATTTAGTTGTTTTAGTTGACTTGACTATCGACTGAGTAGTCGTTCCGATTATGTTGTCAAATATGGTTGTGATTTGTGTGATTTTTCAAAAATAATAGTCTTTTCTTTGAATGTCAACGTAATTCACGACTTCCGTTGTCGATAGTCAAACGTTTCGAAACGACTACTCAGTCGATAGTCAAGTCATCTGAAACAACTAAATATTCATTAGTCAAATGTTACAAAGCGACTATTAACAATCATTTTGTTTTAGTTTTTGTTCATACCCCCAAGCATACTTTATCAAAACATATTTCATGACAACTATATCATTTCCAGTTGAAATGAATTGTTTCCGTAGTCGTAGTCAAAAAATCATTTTAGCTTAAGCCCCATACGGAGTACGACGAAAAATTCGTTTTGATACAGTATTTCATATAATTAGAAACACCTTGGCTTTGCTTTGATGCTCATGTGCTGTTAGAAAGTGTTTCTATTTATGTGAAATACTGTATCAAAACGAATTTTTCGTCGTGCTCCGACATATAAGTTCCTCTTGTTCTTACAGAACGAAATTTTCTTCGTCATACAAGTTTGATGACTCGCCAAAAGCTTTTGCAGCTTGAATGGTTTGTGCTACCACACCCACCATATTCTACAGACTTGGCACCTTCGGACTATTATTTGTTCCGGTCTCTGCAATATTTTTTGGATGGGAGAACCTTCACTTCCACCAGTTTTTTTGCCGGCAAGGATCAAAAATTTTATGAGCGTGGAATCAATCTCTCAAGGTTAATGGATCAAAATGGAGAATATATGATTTCATAAATTGTTTTACACAATAAAAAAATCGTGTTACTTAGTGATCGACCAAATATTTTGGGCATTCATTATACCCTTGCAAAGGGTATTATAATTTGCCCGAAGATTGCAACGCATAGAAATATTCATTTCCGACCCTATAAACTATATATTTCTTGATCAGGGTGACGAGCTGAGTCGATTGAGCTTTGTCCGTCCGTCTGTCTGTCTGTTCTGCGGTGTTAAACTAGTCTCTCAGTTTTAAAGCTATCGAGCTGAAACTTTGCACAGAGTCTTCTTTTTACTGCAACTGCTAATATGTCGGAACCGACCGGATCGGATGACTATATCTTATAGCTGCCATAGGAACTATCGGTTGAAAAGTGGGTCTTTGTGAGAAAAACTTTTTTGTTTTTAATGTTGACGTCTCCCACTTCAGCGATTATTAATATTATACGCTTTCACATAGATGTGGAAGATTTTGTCAAAATCGGATGACCATATCTTATAGCTGTCATAGGAACTATCGGTCGAAAAGTGGGTTTTAATGAGAAAAACTTTTTTGTTTTTAATGTTAACGTGTCTCACATCAGCGATTATTAATATTATACGCTTTTACAAAGATTTTGAAGTTTTGGTCAAAATCGGATGACTATATCTTATAGGTGTCATAGGAACTAGCGGTCGAAAAGGGGGTTTTATTTAGAAAAATTGTTTGTTTTATTGCTGGCGTTCTTAAACTCTGATGTATTAAAACATTTGCAAAGGTATAAAAACTTCGGCAAAGACGAAGTTAGCTTGGCCTTCTCGTTTTAATTCATTTCATTTAAATTCATACGTTAAGTCAAGCTAAAAGCTATCACTACATTCATTGACTGTTAGGCGGTACGAAGTTCGCCGGGCCATCTAGTTTATGAAATCAAACAAAACATTTTAATCTACAGCTTAAACTTCTTAAGTAAATGAACACAAATCCATTTTTCTTCTAAATTTGGATTAACTGCCTAGGATTTTTCACTTTAATTTTCAATAAAACAATTTTCAATAAACAATTGTTTAGTATGAATAAATGATCATGCCAAGCAAATTACCAGGATCTAGAAAAATCTTCAGATTCTGGTTTCTTCTCTGCCTCAGATTGATTTCCCATTTGTTCCCGATTGAGACTTTGACGGGATCAGCAGTAAATAATTTGAAAAGCACAATTTGCATGACAAATCGCCGCATGAATCGGCTTTTATTAATGCACTGTCGAGTTTGAGAAAAAGCTCGACCGCAGCTTAATGTATTTTACTGAGTGGAGCCGCTGCTATAAAACCCAAAATTTTTCTGTTCAAATAAACAATTGCTTGGCGAGATGGTGGTCGCAAAACTATTTTGCTTAGTGCTGGGCTTGCTGTCAGCAGTAGCTGAAAATGAGATTGTGCCATGTAAGTTGGTAATATTTAAAGTTTTTACTAAAACCCAAAACACTGAAATGGAAATTCATTATTTTAGCTGCTCATTGCCATTGGGACGCTTTAATGAATAATTCCGAAAGCTCCTCAGCTTGCTATCCCAACTACTGTTTAGCTGATGGAGGCAAAGCAGGGTTATATATCGCAAATACAAGTTGTCCGAGTACAATTAGCATTGCGAAACTCAAAACAGAAGACAACTCTACTGAAGTGAGTGAAATATATTTAACTAGTTTCATTTGATTCTAACCACATTTCAATAGATGTTTGTGTGCTGTCCGGAAGAAGTCAATAAATATGGCTTGGAACTGTTGAAACAAAAAAAAATGTGTGGTAAATTTGAAACCCAAGGCAAATTGAAGGCTTCATATCGGCTAGAAAAGCATTCGAGACCTTGGATGGCCTTGCTTGTATCCAAGATTAACGAAATGATCAAACCAATTTGCGGTGGTACGATTATCACGAACCGTATGTATTAAATCTGTAACAGTTTTGCCCAATCCCGGTAACTATTCAATCCATTTGCAGGCTTTGTGATGACTGCAGCTCATTGCATTCCAGAAAAGAACTCTCTGAACAGCACCAAAGTCATCTTGGGTGAACATAATATTGATGAAGATGAGTTTTGTGATGGGGAACGCTGTGAGTTGACAATAGACATCGCAAAGTTCATTGTGCATCCACGTTACAATTTTAACACAAAGAAGGGCGATATAGCTCTTGTGAAACTTGCAAGGGAGGTGAATTGGAAAGGTAATATTAAAAACAAAATATGATATTCCAGATATGACAAAATCCTACTCTATTTTATAACTTAAGATCACATTCGACCCATTTGCTTACCGTGGACCGAGGACACTCAAAGCGAGGCCAAAAATGATAAAGATTTAAAAATTAAGGTTACAGGCTGGGGCGCAACTGAAAATGGTTCTCTCTCTAACGTTATGAGGGAGATTATTGTTCAGCGAATGGACCCCAAAAACTGCACTTATAAATTCCCAAATGTAACATCATTAGATGAAACTCAAATTTGTGCTGGCGATAACATTTCCGATAGCTGCAGCGGTGATTCTGGCGGCCCGCTGTTTATGCAGCTTCCATATTTGCATGCTCAACGCTTCGTTCAGTTCGGAATCGTAAGCGCTGGTGGAGATTGCAAATTAACAAACAGATTAGTAGGAGGTATATACACCAATGTCATCACGTACATACCCTGGATAAGTCGTGAAATAGCCAAGAATTCAGTGTAAAAATGATAGAAAATGCTTGCGATAAAGCCATATCTGTTAATCACCCAATTCCCAAAAGATCCAAATTAACGAGCAAGTTATTCTAACGTTTAAGTTTATATCACATTTATATTTGCTTCCATTCTTTAACATTTGAAAGTTGCAAAAAGAAAAGGTCATTTGTTCATCGAGGAGATTTACTGCCAATAAATTTGATTTTGCTTTTGCACTACGAATAAAAATTTAAGATTTTGTTTTCATATTGCTTGTCACATCGATCAGGTATTCTCTATTTATGATCGAAATTTTGACTTGAGTGGATGAAAGTAAGTGCTAGTCCACTTAGAAAAATTTGCTGAGCGCTATGGATTTGAATTTGTGACGAACTGCAGCACAGTCCAGCAAACCATTGAAAGGCTTCTTAGAAGATGCAGGTTTTGAGGCGGTACGCTTATCTCGAATCGAGTGTATTTTGCCCAATCCCGGTAACTATCCATTCCATTTGTAGGCATTGTGAAGACTGCAGCTCATTGCATTCCAGAAAAGAAGTCTGCGTTTGATGCTCTAAAGAGTAGGCAAATCGTCTTGGGTGAACATGATCGGAATGTAAATGGGTTTTGTGGTGAGGAAACCCTGTGAAACCCTGTGTTGTGCATCCACCTTAAAACTTTAACACACAAGTAAGAGTGTTGCGGTCGAGTGCCCCTACAACAAAACACCCTGTACCAAGTAATGTGGTTCTAATTGCTTTGAATTCCTTTTATTTGTTTTTAAATTTATTTAAATTAATGGGTAGGCGCATTTGCATATTTTTGGTGTTTTTGCTCGGATCTTACTATGGTATACAGAATAGATAGATATCAAGTCACTAGTATCAAAGTTTGAAATTGTAGCTCTGACAGAATTAGGAGGAATTTGACCAATCTGAAGCACTTGATCTGGGTACGGTATACACCTACATTTTTGCAAAAATTTGTGGCTCTACCTCTTATAGTCTGTGAGATCAAAGCGTTTATATAGGGAGAGTGACAGTTTTTCGCTGTTAAAAAATGGAGGAGGTGGAATTTTGCAAATCTGAAACAAACTTGATGTGGGTATGGTATATGGCTCTATCTATTACAGTCTTTGAGAGCGACGCGTTCATACAGACAGACAGACGGACATGGCTAAATCGACTCGGCTGTTGATGCTGATCAAGAATATATATACTTTATGGGGTCGGAGGTGCTTCCTTCTGGCTGTTACAACTTCATAATCCCCCTTTAACCCATTTCTAATGGGTACAGGGTATTAAAAGGCGATATGGCTCTTGTGGAATGGAAATGTTCTATTACAAACATAAACAATAAAAAAAGTCAAGATACTTTCAATCTTTTAAATCTTGGAGTAAGCTCGGCATGAGCTTGAAAATTCAATCTCGACTTCCAGGATATTCTCCACAATTCAATCCTATAAGGATTGACCCATGCCTTTCGAACTTAAATCATTCCAAATGTGCTTACTTCAATCCCTTTCGAGATCACATGTCCAGAAATTGGAGAGCGAAAGCAAAGAAATATAAGTAGCCTTTTAGACATGCAGCAACAACAGATGGGGTTGCTGGTGTGCGATGAAATGTCATTCCATTCATGTTCAGTGCGCGCGTGGTTGTGGGTTCGAATCCCAGTTGAGCACAACAATTTGTATATTTATTTTTTTTTTTTTCAGAAGTCTTAAATAAACCATGTTGGAAGCTGATAAGGATGTCCTATGGCATATGGCATATGGCCTGGCTGAGGAAAGGAAGAAGAGTTGTCTTTCCTAAAATTAAAAAGTCAAACATGCCAAAAGATACAGCTTTGGGATTAAATAATTTTTTATACCCTTGGGGAGGGTATATTAAAATTGTCCGGATTTTGTAAGAAGAAACAAAAAAAATTTAGAGTGACAGCTGAGTTGATATAGCCATGTCCGTCCGTCCGTCCGTCCGTCTGTCCGTCCGTCCGTCCGTCTGTCCGTCTGTTTCTATGCTATCTCCTCCGTCAGTTTTAAAGCTATCTTAACGAAACTTTGCACGAAGTCTTTTGGTACAAATACGCTGCACATTTGTCGGAACTGGCCGGATCGGATGACTATAGCATATAGCTGCCATAGGAACGATCGGTTGAAAAAGTAGTTCTAGTGAAAAAAAATTTTTTTGTTTTCAGTGCTATCGCTACCAAACCTCGTATTTATAAGTTTTTTATGCTTTCACATAATTTCAGCAAGTTTTATGCAAATCGGGCAACTATATAGTATAGCTGCCATACAAAAAATAGATCTGAATAAAAGTTTTAGTATGAAAAACTTTTTTGTTTTCAATGCTATCGCTCCCAAACTCGTTACTGATCAATATGCTATGCTAACACATAATTCTGTCGAGTCTGATCCAAATCGGATGACTATAGCATATAGCTGCCATAGGAATGATCGGTCGAAAAAATAGTTTTAGTGAGAAAAACTTTTTTGTTTTCAATGGTATTGTGTTTTTACGTTTCAGTTATAAATATTATCTGTCTCAACACAATTTTAGAGAGTTTGATCAAAATCGGATAAAAAAACTGGCAGAAATATATCATGCTCCAAGGGTATATAAACTTCGGTCGAGCCGAAGTGAGCTTTCCTCTATTTTTTTGGTATAAAAATTGTCGAGTTTGTAACACATATATCTTGATCCGTACAGCGAGTTGAAATAGCCTGGGTCCGTCCGTCCGCGTCCGTCCGTCCGTCTGTCCGTCTGTTTCTTCTATCTCCTCTCAGTTTTTTTAAACTGAGGAGTCTTGTACTGCTTGCGTTCTTTTGAATTGTGCTTTCGATTTTCTGATTTCTTTTCACCGGAGTTTATCCCGTTTGTGCGTAAAAAATACTGGACTGAGTGCTATCGCGCCCTATTTATAGTCTTTGCCCCAGCCGGGCTCCTCGTGTCGTTCCTAAAAAAAATTGATTGGTTGTGGAACTTTTTTGGTAAGTAGCGGATGACGAATATTTTTTCAAGATTTCTAAATTCGTCTCTTGGTTCCATATCCGGGATAATACTTTTCAAGCATATCCGGGATTCTTGATTTCATTACCGCTTAGGAATGATTTGATCCCATATGGATTGATTGTTTTTTTTTAGTGATAATAAGGTATTCCAGATATTAAAAATTTTGATTTACAGTTCTAATCTGACCCATTTGCTTAACGTTAAACAAGAAAACAATAAATAAATTACATCAAATTATAATATTTGAGTATGGAAGCGTAGTTTTAGTTTTAAAACCTGCATATTGTACCATCATGGCTTTATAGCCTTGCAAGTTGCAAGCTAAATTGTTTCGTGTATTCTTAAAAAAGATTGATATATACATATAAAGCCACGATGTTCTAAATTTTATTTTTTGCGGTTTTGCGGTTTATAGGGTCGGAAATGTTTCCTTTACCCTGTTACATACATTTACATCACTTCATGATTTAATTTTACCCAGTTTTTGATGGGTACAGGGTTAAAAAAGCTAACTGTAATATAAACAAGTGAGAAAGTCGGTCGTGCCTGCCAATTATATACTTTGTACCCGTCTAATCCAAGGAGTCCCGCGGGTATCATGCAATATTTTTGTTGTTTTTTTATACGCTCTCTCTCTCTCTCTCTCTCTATTTAAGATTGTCTTTGTTGAATGAACGGGAGGCGGGAGGTTTATTGGTCTTGTTTGCTCATAACTTTAGTATCGAATATCCGATCTTTAACATTCTTTCGGCAAATCGCTAAATAAATTTGATTACTAAATATCTGTAAAAGGTACGGAACTTCTATCTTTAAAACTGTTTAAGATATGAGGTTTTTTCAAAATTGTGATGACGGGAGGGGCGTGGCAAAAATTGAAAATTAACTTGATATGCCTGCCAGTAAAAAACGCATTTGTTCCATACATGTCAAACCTGTAATTCTTACCATCTCTCAGATCTGTTTGTTCAGACGGACAGAGGGGCAGACAGACAGACGGACATGGCTATGTCGACTCGGCTGTTGATGCTGATCAAGAATCTATATTCTTTATAGGGTTGGAAATGTTTCCTTCTTCCTGTTACATACTTTTACACAAGCATAACAGACTCTATTTACCTTCGATACAGAGTATAGAAATGTTTTCGTAGCAAAAGCCCATTATGCGACCGATACTTATCTGATTTCAATCAAATTTTTATACACTTGAAAAGTGTATTATAATTTTGCCCAGAAGTTTGCAACGCATAGAAGGAATCATCTCCGACCACATAAAGTATATATATTCTTGATCAGCATGACGAGCTGAGTCGATTAAGCTTTGTCCGTCCGTCTGTCCTCTGTCTGTTTCTACGCGAACTAGTCCCTCAGTTTTGGAGCTATCGAGCTAAAACTTTGCACTGAGTCTTCTTTTTACTGCACGCTGCTAATATGTCGGAACCGACCGGATCGGATGACTACTTCTTGTTGCTGCCGTACATATGTTCGCGATTTTTCATATTTCTGCCTCAAACACGGTCATGGGTAATATGTAAAGTTTTTAAGCTGATCTACGCAGTTTGGTCGAATTCGCTAACCGTTGAGACAAGCTAATTCAAGTGTATCAAAACTTCGGTACAGACGAAGTTAGCTTTGCCTTTCCCGTTTTAAATCTGATTAAAAGCAAACAAAATTTTCAAGAGAGCTTAAGAACGATAAAATTTAAATCAAAAAGATTGCGCTCAAATTTACCGATAATTGGTCCCATGTTAGCCATAAGATTAGTCATCCGATTCTCAACAAATTCTTTCAAAAATTCAACAGCGTACAAAATTAACACTTACTGAGTTGAATAACGATAACACTGAAAAGCAAAATATTTTTCTCAATATGACCCAATGTCCAACCTATCGATCCTTTTAATGCCTTAAGATTCGAATTGGATCAAATTTTGGAAATTTATTAGAAAGTATTTAGTATTATTGTGGCCGGGTTTGGCCCAGCGGTTAGTGTCTTGGCCTGCTGTGCGGTTGGGGTGGGTTCAATCCCGCTTGGGACCATCTAATAAAAAATGTTTTTTTCTTTCTTTAGAAAATAGCTTTTACACATACGGGCACCATCACCAGCAATTGGCGCCAGCTGTTAAGTAACTAGTCAAGTAAAAGCTTTTCAATCATTGCCGTTTGAATACGGCATCAAACTGTAAACTGCGTGCGCGCACCGACTGGATTCGGTAGAGGGCATTCCTAGCTAACGAACGAGCGGTCAGTTGTCTCCGAGCACTTGGAGAGTGAGGATAGGCATTTTCGCGCGACGTGTTTCTGTGAGCGGTGGAAGCCGGCAAGAGGTATGCGATTAAATTCTGTGTGAAACTCGGTAAATCTCCGGCAGAGACGTTTGCTCGGTGGCACCAGGAGGGCCGGGAAGAGGTCGCCGATGAAGAAGGTGCTGGAAGACCTTCGACAAACACCGACAATGTGACTCGTGTGCTCAAAGTTTTGAACTCTGACCGTCGACTAAGTATTCGTTTAATTGCCCAGATGTTAAATTTACCAAAATCTGTGGTTCATGACATAGTGACGGAGCATTTGAACATGCGCAAGGTGTGCGCAAAGTGCTCACTGACGACCAGGAATTGTGAACAGCTACCTAAACAAGGCCGGCATCCCAACGCTTCCGCAGCCGCCCTACAGCCCAGATGTGGCCCCCCTCCGGACCTTTTTTGTTTCCTCGCCTGAAAAGGCCGATGAAAGGCAAGCATTTTGAGACGACACATTATTCCCGAAAATGCCTTCCGTGACGCCTTCGGAAATCGCGCTGGCATCGTTGCATCAAGGCAGAAGAAGCCTATTTTCAAAGTTTTTAAAGAATTGTAACTATTGGCTCCTATTACTTTCCGGACAATCCCTGTAAATCAATTACACACTTGAATGAAAATTAAATTTCACTATCAGTTTCTAAATTGATCACAGAATTAAAGAAAATTCACTTTATGTGCATACATCTAGCAACTGAAATATTACTTTGCATTCCACCGAATAATTTTCTTATTACTTTTTAAAACAAAAACTTTTTCGTTTTGGTGTTGCGAGAACATGAATCAATTCCACTTTCGAAATGTTGCCGTGGAAGTGGAATTGAGAACATGCCGGAATATAGTTTGCAATCTCACTTTTTGGACCTAGTAGCACATATTGACTTTTACAAAAATATACCCGACCGTAAAATTTGTGTGAAAATCTAGTTGCCACATCAACAGGAAGAATCCTTGTTTTATGCGGAGAATAAGGCTTACGACAATTGCATCACAAAAAAATATTTTGGCATCGATGAAATGCAGAAAGATTTAATGCTAACCGCCCAGGGTGCCGTCAAGTGCAAATTATTCTCCGAGGTGCTGCAATAGATATCTATACATCGTGTTTATCGTCAAAGTTTCACAAATTCATTTCCATCTAAATATATAAAAGGGTTCCACCTGGCTGACTGACTCATTGGTGACTCACTTGTGACACAGCCCAAACCATGAGAGATAGGAAGCCGAATTTTTCATACCAGGTTTTAACATCGAATTTTGGAAAATTCTGTCGGGAGATGTGGAAAATACGCTGAAACCTATTATTGTATGAAACTTTTTTGTTTTTATCAGGGCTGCAAACCGGTTAGGAGTTGATCCAACCGGAGCAGAACCATTTTTTCTTCCCGAACCCGAACCTGAACCGGAGCAAAAAAAAGTAGAAAAGGGTTCGGTTCACAAAACATGTTCCATTACATTTTTTCTAGCTGCAATAAATTGCTATGCTATTTTCCAACATTTGTAAGTCTTGGAATAAAAACAGATTACAAAGAAACATTTTGCTTCATTGTATAATATAATATTTAAAAGGAACTAATAAATAAAAATCTTTAAAAATACTTTATTAACCCCATCGACAATTGTCTAAGTAATCGTCATAGTAATTAGTGCTTCCAAGTTGGAAGTTCCAACTAAGTCCTTTACTTTTAGCACTAAGAAGAAATATCACATAAATAAATAAATAAGGGCCGAATGGGGTGCAGACGCATACACAAAGACTTCTGCCAACTTGGCGTCTGTTGTTGTCAGTTATTGCACTTGTTCTGCCTTTGGAATTCCCGAACAGTCATAGCAATGGCCTGTGCCGACTTGCAAAAGATATGCAAAGCCTGCATAATGATAGAACCTGGAGGTTCTTAAAACAGCTGTACAGTTGACCGTCCTTCTTTGTGTCGTGTGTCTGTCTAGTTTAAAAAGTCTAAATAAATAGACTTAACGGTTGCGCAGTCGACACCGCTTCTGACAGAAATCAGCTCTTCGCTGTCATTTACGCCCGTCTCGATCTAACTGTGATTTTCCTACGGACAACAAGAATCTCAATGCGGACTATCGTTTATCACCACTCACGAACGAGAGGCAGTGTACATTTTATCTCTAATACTCATTGGTCCATGATTTATTGACCTGGAGCCTGCTAAAACGTTCCATGATCCAAGTTCGAATATTATATGATCAAGCCTCTGATATGTATGAATAAAATGTTCAAGGGCTCATCTTCTACATACATGTCACATAAACTTACTTAGATCTGACAAATAGCAGCTATCTGGAAGAAGGGAAATTGGCACTAAGTTTCTTTCAATTTTTATACATGTTTGCTGAATTAGCGAAGAACTAAATTATTCCTGAACCCCGGTTCGAACCTGAACCTAGGTTCAGCGACCTTCTGAACCCGCTCCGTGAACCCGAACCCAAAAATTTTAGCGGGTTCGAACCCTGGAGTGAACCCCTCCCGAATTTTAGGAGGTTTGCAGCACTGGTTTTTATCCGATCAAGTTCAAACTGTTTTTTAAAAAACAATATAAAATCTCAACAATAACGAAATTTTCAAACTTTTTGTATGAGTTAAACTATAATGTTTACTGGTAAATTGATCAAGCGGTCTAAAAACTCTGGAAATATATCAAATTGTATGATTAGTTCTGATTATTATGAAGACTTAATAGTTGGCAATTAAAGACGGGTAAATAGGAGGTGTCGGTCCATCAAATTCATTCTTATATGAGTTTAGATTTACAAGAAGCCGAAACTCATGTGGACAATGTCATATTTACCAGCCTATTACGGCGCTCAACATTTTGTACAGCTGGGGAAGGCAATTGTAATGTGGTTTTGTTAATAATATACCTTTGTTAAGTCATTGAATACTTTAGTTGTTTTTTCCCTTTGTTAGAGTATCAACATAAACGCTTTCTTCTCTTAACCGCCCGATACGAGATCTTGGCCAAGGCATTAAACGACCCCTTTTCGAATAACGACAGCTCAGCGGGCTTTACACAAGCTGGGAAATTACCCGCAAGGTGAGGAGGAGGGAAAAACCGGCATTGCGCTCTCAGCTCTCGAAATTCAAATAAAAAACAATGCTCCAGCACGCTTCGCAATCAGTTTCATTCTATACTTGAGCCAGAAGCGTGCGCGCCAAACAATGTCCGATCAAAGCCATATTCCCAGTTCCAGTACCAGTTATCGGCGCAGTGCCATTATTGTGCGCGCCCTTATGGCTGCCAGCATATTCATCATAATGAATGCCATTTATGGGGACAACGATAATCCTGGCTCACACTATATCCATCCAAGACACACCATGCAGTAACTAAGGCTTAACCAAACAATTCATAGTAATTAAGCATTAGCGTTAAGTGTAATAAAATTTATCATTTATTTAAACAAAGAAATTGTGTTTTGATTGGTACCAAGTGCGCGCCGCAACCGGTTCCAGAGGTAATAGATTTGCAAAGTCTAATGACGAGGGAAATTACTACTTCCTTCTTAAGTGAGATTAAATTGTATCAAGAACACATAATTCTAGTGAATTCCACACTCTCGCACACAATCTGCCAAGTGAAACGACTGACATTATTTGTGCAAAAATTGATAATTATTATTTATTTATATACATATTTACTCATCAGCAGATGTTTTGCCAAATGAATAGGCTGACAAATTAGCATTATTTTTTGACCCTCTTTTGCTTGTTTGTCAAATTTGAAATATTGTTCAGAAGCGATAAGAGAGTAAGAGGAAATTATTGCACACTATAAATAGCCCCAACGATAAAATTAATTAGAGTCTTTCTCTCAGTTTGTTTGCGGTTTCTTTATAAGAAAAGCCAAGCCCCTAAGATAAGTTTTTGATAGAAAATCGAACAATTTTATTATTTGGACGTGTTGCTTAGTTGCAATTCGGCATGAGTAGCAGGAAAATAAAAGATTGGTCAATTCTTTTTCATGTTTTCCCACGTGGTATCATGTCGCACGTTAGCGACTGCTCTCCTCGTTCTTGTGGTTGGTGGGTGATATTTGTGTGGCCTAATCTTAGTCTGGCTATTTTTATTTGATCTAGACGGGTTATAGGGTGTCCATGGTGCTAACGCAACTTAAGTGAAACTTGTTTTGTACGAAACTTTGAGGTAGGGAGTACCGATTAATTGGTAAGTAGACAGATTTTTGCGTGTTTATTGGCCACATAACTAAGAATGTTAGAGGTGTAGCATTTTCCATATCTGAACTCAGTGCGTTCGTTTGGGATCTAGCAATTTCGCGGTTGATGCTGATAAGACTGGCCCTTAAAAATAGATTTTAAAATACCGGGCGGAAAAAGTTTCGTTTTGGTCCCAATAGATATGAAAAAAAGTTTGGCAGCGATCGGACTTCATTTAGTGGACGCGCGCTCGCCCTCAAAATCGAAAATTTGAAATGTATGGAAATCGAGGGGGATGAGTTTCGAATTTAATCTCTAAAAACTCAAAAAAATTTTTATTTGTGAATTCTTTTTATATCCTTTTAGGGGAATATCATAGCAACATTTTGAATATAAATGTGTCTTATTTTGAGCGTAAACTTGGCCAGAATTATATAAAAAGGGTCAATTTTTCCAAATTTTTTTTGGTATTTTTTTCGAAGAATTTTTAATATATATGAGATTCTGATTTTTGCTTTTGCCCGGGCGGCAAAACTATCGTTTTGGTCCCAATTGATATAATAAAAAGTTTGGCTGTGATCGGACTACATTTAGTGGACGCGCTCTTGCCCCAAAAACCAAGAATTTTAAATCTACTGCCAATATATGGGATGAGATTCGGATTAAATCTCTAAAATTAAAAATAAAAATTGTAAGTGGTTTTTCTCTTTAAATCCTTTATCGGGAATACCATAGCAACATTTTACATATTTTTGTTGGATTTTTCGAGCGTAAGCTTGGTCAGAATCATATCAAATCAGCCAGTTTTTCTCATTTTTTTGTTTTTTTTCTGAGATGAGTTTTGAATTTAATCTCTAAAAATGTTTAATTTTTGTTAAAGTGTTAGTTCACTTTAAATCCTTTCAGCGGAATATCATAGCAACATTTTAAATATTTTTGTTCGATATTTCGATTGTAAACTTGATCAGAATCATTTTTTTTTTTTTTTTTTATGATAAATAATACATATTTACGAGATTCTGATTTTCGCTAGTAAATGACACTGTTTAATAAATCAACGTACTTTTTGATTCCGATCATGATTTGAACCGATAAATAGTTGAATCTATCGATACGCAGCGAATGTCTTCATCGATATTCGTATCTCTGCTAATCAGCTGACGAACCGTTATTTCTCTACATTTGTTCACGGGTCTTAGAAAAACACTAGCCAAAACAGCTTTAAAATCCCGCTCGATTGGAACACGAAGCTTCGAAAATTCCACAGAGAAGATAGAGTTGGTTAGTCGGATTTAGCACCAAATCCTGGGAAGAAAGTTGCCGTCAAACCGACAAGTCTTAAAGGTGTTTTTTTTTCAATATGCGTGTTGTAAAGATGACTGCACAGAAATCCACTAAATGAAGTCCGATCGCTGGCAAAGTTTTTATTTAATCTATTGGGACCAAAACGAAACTTCTTCCGCCCGGGCAAGAGCAAAAATCACAATGTCGTATTTATTAATTTATTATAAAAAAAAAAAAAAAAAATGAAAAAACTGGCCGATTTTATATGATTCTGACCAAGCTTACGCTCGAAATATCCAACAAAAGTACGTAAAATGTTGCTTTAGTATTCCCCTTAAAGGATTTAAAAGAGAATTAACACTTAAACAAAAATTAAAAATTTTTAGAGCTTAAATTCGAAACTCATCTAAAAAAAAAATTTTATATTTTTTTAAATTGTCCGATTTGATACGATTCTGACCAAGTCTACGCTCGAAATATCCAACAAAAATATGTAAAATGTTGCTATGGTATTCCCGATAAAGGATTTAAAGAGAAAAACCACTTACAATTTTTTTTTTTTAATTTTAGAGATTTAATCCGAATCTCATCCCATATACTGGCAGTAGATTTAAAATTCTTGGTTTTTGGGGCGAGAGCGCGTCCACTAAATGTAGTCCGATCACAGCCAAACTTTTTATTATATCAATTGGGAACAAAACGATAGTTTTGCCGCCCGGGCAAAAGCAAAAATCAGAATCTCATATATATTAAAAATTCTTCGAAAAAAAATACCAAAAAAAATTTGGAAAAATTGACCCTTTTTATATAATTCTGGCCAAGTTTACGCTCAAAATAAGACACATTTATATTCAAAATGTTGCTATGATATTCCCCTAAAAGGATATAAAAAGAATTCACAAATAAAAATTTTTGTGCAGTTTTTAGAGATTAAATTCGAAACTCATCCCCCTCGATTTCCATACATTTCAAATTTTCGATTTTGAGGGCGAGCGCGCGTCCACTAAATGAAGTCCGATCGCTGCCAAACTTTTTTTCATATCTATTGGGACCAAAACGAAACTTTTTCCGCCCGGTATTTTGAAATCAAAAAAAAAAGTTAATATAAGGGCCAGTCTAATGCTGATACATTTTGGGGTTGTATGGACGATGCCGAAAATATTTTAATAAGAGCGCATTACTATGAGAGCGATGCATATTTCGTACGGTGCCTCAAAAATGGCTTCACCCCACCCGAAATATTCGTATACTTGGACAAAAACAAATTCACCCAAAATGCAGACGGCATACCTATAATGTATCACATTTATAGAAGAGCCAATAAAAAGTCAATTACAGAGCATAAACTTACAGAAACAAACAAAAGATTTGGCATTTCAATTTCAGACAGGGGCAAAAGAATTAGCAACCTGATAAGGAACAAGTGCTGCTGGACTTCTAACTAGGGCCAATAGTTTTTTATTTCTTTCCCCTTTTATCTTAATTCTAGAAAACCTTCAGGCAATGTTTTCAACTTTTTGCAACCCCACAACAAAATAAAAAAATATTTATTTATAAGTAGATTAACCTTAAAAAAGAAAACAAAATAACACAACTTAAAATGAGAGCTCGATTGGAGACTAGATTTAAAATAAAATTTGTGTTACTTAATTTAGTTAGTATATATTTAGTATAAAACTTGAATAAACTAAATGAAAAAAAAAAAAAAATACATTTTGGGGTCAGAGATACTTCCTTCTGCCTGTTACATACTTTAGAATATTTTTTTAATTAATTTAGATATTACTTAGTTTATAAAAGAATATTGTTATAAATTCAATTTAATCGAGAGACCAAAATTGTGAAGAAAAAGAAATTATAATCATTTATCTGCTTTGATTGTATAGCTATTCGGAAATTCTTGCAGCTAAGCAAATTCTTACTCAGACCGAAAAAGACCTCTTATAAGCGAATATTTGAACCCTGCACTAGTTTCAGAACCTGCAATGTTGTTAACATGAAGCTTTTAAGTTGCTTAAGCTTTTTGGTTTGCTTGCTAAATAAAAGCTTTAGAAAGGTTGCTTTCTGTCTATGACTGCTTGCTATGAAAATAAAAGCTATATTTTATACTGGAAATAAAGAGTCAGCATGAGCTGCATTATTTTAAAACCATGTACATTAGACTGAGCACCAAACATCTGGACATTTTTTCATTGTTAATGATCTGGCGTTCCTCTCCACTCAATTTCACTTACTTTTTAAAAGTATTTTCACAACAAATCCAAAACGTTTTCATTTTTGTGTTCTGAATTCCACGTTAAACTGCTGCGGAATTACTTTCATAAACGTTTACGAATTATAAATACAAAAAAAACCATTTCATACATTAAATTTTAAAATTATTGTGAAATTTATATTTCCTGAGTTGATTCAAGGAAAGCAACTCGATTTCGTGCAAAATTATAAATTTTTAAGGGGTATTCTCCATGTGCAAAATTTGTTTTTCGATTTTTTTTTTTAAATTTTTTATAGCTTGGATATTTAAGAATGTCGCCCCCAAAAGGATTTTCTGAAAATCGAAATGCTTTAGAAGATATAGCCTTTTTAGTCGAACAATGTCTTCGCTAAATCAACAAATTTTAGAGTAAATAAATTTCGAGTAAATAAAGCTGTGCAATAACGACTGGTTCTTTAATTTGAATACCTTTAATCGATAATTATCGAAGGCTCAGACTGACTAATCCACTCAGGAACTGGAGCTGCGGCCGCAAAGAGAGCTACTGCTGAAAACAGCTTTCTTGAAGATGTGGAAGGTCCACTGTATGCAACTGGCATCGCCGACTATCTAATGTCTGTAAAGTATATAATATCTGTAATATTTTTGGTAACTTTCAAAGCAACTTTTTCGGACTGCCAAGACAATTTTCTCCAGTTCTACTAAACCGATTTTGATGAAATAATATGCAATCTGCCGCAGAATTGTCACCATTCTAGAACTCCATTTTTTTATTTCATATTTTTTGTTATTTTTCCCAAAAGTTACTTCAAACTTTAAGCGCATTTATCTCGAAACCACGTTTTTCCAACTGGCGGCCATAATTTTTCCAGTTACACTAAAAATGATTTTGATGATTAAAACTGAAATCGACGCAGAATTTTCACCATTCTGGTCTGAACCTCATTCATAATTTTAGAAAAAATTGCTATTTTTTACATTAAACTGAAAAAAGGGCCCAAAGTCAATTTTCTTTTAATAGCCATTTGACCATTTTTGTCAAAAAAATCACAAAACTTTTTTTTCGAGGTTCAGACCAGAATTATATACTGATTATAACCCCGTTTTTTACTCTTCATTTCAGACATCCTGGAGACACGTGGAATCATGGCCGCCAGGACTAAAACTTTTTAGACACCCACTTTGCCGGCCGATAACTTTCAAATAGCCCTCGCATCAAGCAGTAAAAAATTTGTTTGTTTAAGGCCCATACTCAGATGAGATAAATTTTTAGTTAGTTACGATATTTCACATGAATAGAAACAATTTCATACAAATAAGATGCCTTTTCAAACGTATTCCAGATTTCAAAGCGTACAAATTGTTTCACTTCGTGTGAAATATCATACCAACAAAATTTATCTTATCTGTCAAACACTACTAATCTGTTGTAACATAATAAAATAAACAGAAATTGGAAACTCTTTTTGCGTTTTTTAAATAAGATAATTTTTTAAAGGTCCACAAAACAGCCTCGTTATGGGGACGAGGACAGCCTGGGGACGCCTAATAGACGACTATCGATTGATAAATGCCTATCGAACTGTTCGGAGCTTTTGCAATATGGAGTGTGTTCTACAATATATTTTTTTTTCGATTTTACTATTCGCTTTTGTTGGCCTCTAAGAAACCAAAAGTGTTCGTCAAATGATATTTAACGAGAAAGGCAAGCTAACTTCTTCTGTACCGAAGTTTTTGGTAGCTTGATAGCTCTACAACTGAGGGACTAGTTCCGCGAAGAAACAGACAGACGGACAGACGGACGGACAAAGCTTAATCGACTCATCTCGTCATGCTGATCAAGAATATATATACCTGGTCAGATGATTCCTTCTATACGTTACAAACTTCTGGGCAAAATTATATGCCTTTCAAGTGTATAAAAATAGTATACGGTGGTGCCACAGAAACCCCGTTCAACCAATTTCCAACCGAATTCCAATTCTTAGGTGCCAAGAAAATTTCTTTTGGTTGATATTAAAACTCCCGTGATTTGTTAGGAGATTTATCAATGCTGTTTTCTCAGTGGCTCCCTCTGTCGATGGTCGCGCCATTTACTTGACAGGCAGCGTACTAAGGTCTACCAAGTTATACGTCATGTTTGGAGCCAACAATTTTAAACTTTGCATTATATATATGAAGAATATGACTTAAACTTGAATAAAGATTTAAAAATGCATCATAAAACATATAGGGAATGAAGAAAATTTTGGGAGGGAATTCAGCCCCGTTTTTAGAGATGAAACTTCAATTGGATCATCTGGTGTTCTAACTTCGTTTTTCTAATAAGAAAACAAAATCTCTCGAAGTTCTGTGGCAGTAACGAATTTTTGAGAGATTTACAAGCCAACCGTCAGCAAAATCTCTAGAGATTTCTGTGGCACCCCTCATATAGTCCGTCAGATATATTTTAGGTTTCAAAAAACATGTTAAATTGACAAGAAGAACTCTGATTTATTTTCATTTTGTGGGTAGCTTATATTTGTATGCCAAACGTGCAATTAATTTTTAATTTCACTAGCCAAACGTTTAAATCCCGCAATAGTTTTCGTTTTACTTTTAGCAGAGCTTAAATAACACAGCCCAACAGTGTTTTTGGTGCAGGTCTATTTTTATCTGATTGTGTTAATATTGATTGCACTGAAAAACTGTATCATTGGTTTTGTCCCATCAGCTCTTGTTTCCAAGATATGGCGGCAAAACGAAAAAGTTATAATTTTGGCACTCTAGGATTTATGGAGGCCACACTAGGCATAAATATGTGAGTTTAGAAGCTATTTACGATAAAGTACATACCAATGCATTTTTTAAAAATTAAAGGCGCTTTATAAGTACAGCGGAAAGTGTTTAAATTGGCCTCTAAAGACAAACATTTTTCGATTTATAGCAATTTTATCAAATAAATCATCCCATTCAGACTAGCGCGGTTCTTGGATTAATATTCGCCATCTGAGCATATGGTCAATATATGATCTTATTCGAAGTGTCTGAAATCTCTGAGATTTTGTCCTCGGTTGGTTGCAAATCGCTCGAAAAATCCGTCAGTCAATCCCCAGAACTTCAGAAATTTCCTTTCTTATTTGAAAATCTAGTTACCAAAACTGTTCCAATTAAAGTTCCATCGCTAAAAACAGGGCTGCATCTCTCGCAAAAAAATTTTCCATAGTTTTGGTTATTATGGGTTAATTTGTTGTTAAACTGAAATTTTTTGATTGTAATTAATTTTTATGATGCATTTTTTAAATTATAGTTCCAATTAAATTCACATTCTTCATAAATAAAATGAAAAAAATTTAAATATTTTTTGGCGTCAAACATAGTATAACCCCAGCCCTTAGGGCGCGGCTGCCATCCAGATGGCGCCTACAATTGCTAAACGGCGCCACTGATATGGTTGGTTTAGATTAACATGAAAGACTTTCGTTTTTTTCCGAATAATTATTGGAAACGCAAATTTCAATGTTTATACTTATTGAATTATTTATTCATTTTATGCAACCTATCCAGAAAAAATAATTTTGTTTACAGTTCCAAAATTAGTTTTGCTTGTCAAAATTGTTTGGGTGGTGAATTTAGCTAAATCTCAGACAAAAGCACTAAGTTTTGAATCCGCCGAAAGGATTTCTGTGACA
>JAEIFU010001608.1:0-63513 GCA_018904235.1 Lordiphosa stackelbergi | reverse complement strand
AACTTGAGAAACAATTTATTCGTTACTGATTTTTAAAGAATTTTGCTCTTGGAATCGAGCTAAATTGGTCCTCAATTTGGTTCTTATATGCAAGGGGAATGAGGGGAAGCAAACTTTGAGAGAAAAGCGTTGGACACGCTCTCACAGAGAGAGGGAGCGCATGCGCAGGATGCGGACAAATACCAACTGCGTACATTCTTAAATATAGTTTCGACGCGACGTGTAGCTGATAGATGTTAGTCGAGTTGGCTAATCTTCTGTCACTCACTCACAATTACTCCTTGGATCAAGAATTTCGTTTTATGAAGAATTTTCCTTTTACCTTTGAGAACAAATGCTTTTGATTGAAGAGTATATTACGTAAGCCATGAACGATTTCACTGAAAACCTTCAGACCTATTATAGGTCGAGCTCCGTCAATCAATTAAAATTTTTAGTTAGTTGATTAGTCAACTAAAATTTTAGTTGATTAAATTCAACTTGATCAAATTTAACTTTGACTCATCTTGACTAAATCAACTAGATTAAATTTAACTAAAGTTAAATTTAGTTGATTGAAATTAACTAAGTTGAAAATTTCAATCAAAGTTACATTTTTAACTATTGTTTTATTTACAAATCAATGGCCGTGTTCACCAGCAAATCGATGACGAAAATGATTGATCTAGTTCAATTGTTGAAATAAACGAAGGAAGTGCAATTATGATTGTGATTTGCGATTTTGATTAAAATCAAAACGATGTTGGAGCATACCATTTTACCTTAAAATTTCACAAAGCGTTAACAAGAGCCAATTAATCTTTGATGGATGATGTTTAATGTTTATGTTGCTGGTGAACAAGGCCAATGTACATTTTGATTTAAGAAGTAATTATGGAAACCAACAAACCAAACCAAACTTGCTTCGAACATTTTAGTAACATAAGCAACGTTCAAGCAGAAATAAGTAAGTGCATTGACTCATTCGCGCTTCAAAAAAACTGTTTGGATGCATAGATTCTCAAAAATAACAACATTGCTTGGGACTACTCAAAACGGTTATTGCCGACGAAGCCAAAGGAATCTGACGAAATATTGACGAAGCCAAAGAAAACTTAAAAAATTACGACTTACTTCTTCGACTTTGTTTCTGACTCGGAGGATATCAGCAGCTTAAATTCTCAAAGAGGCTTGTCCGTTTCTTCAATAGAAAAATTTTTATCCGAAGGGGAGAGGGACATCACTTTGCTTGAAAAATATCCCATTGTAAAAAAGGTCTTACAAAATACATTGAAGTAGCCGTCGTTTTGACCGGTCGAAAAGAATGTTTTCTTTCGCAACATTGGCCAACACTCTGAGATCGAACACTCTGCATTAATCCTGGCATGATATTCCCCTTGGTTGAGGGTAAAGTTTGATTAGCACTATAACGTTTTCTGGTCTTCTTTGGTATTTTTCGCGATTTAATGATTTGTCAGTAACGGAAATCGGTTTGAAACATTCTTTATAATCCTGACTATATTTGGTACCATTGCTTAAAAGGTTTAATATTGCCATTATTATTTGTGGTATTCAACGGCCATGGTACCAGGCCATCCATTATCCATGAATTGTACTTATACATTGATCCTGGCATGATTTTCCGCATAATTGGCATTAACGTTTTCATTCTTACTATTTTTTTCAGCTTTTTGGCATTCTTTTCACGATTCTTATAGTCGTCCGACTCGGTAAATAGGTTTAAATAACACACCTATCACAAAGTCTGTAACTAATATCGATTGCAATAGTTGAATTTAGTCAAGTTGAAAATTCAATCAAGTTGATTTTATTCAAGTTAATTTTTAGTCATAAATAAAATTCAATCATTTTGAAAGTGGATTTTTAGTCATGAATTTTCAATCATTCTAAAAGTTAAGTTGATCAACTGTTAGTTTCAACTTTCAATCAAGTTAAAAAAATCCCCACTCTGACTGGGAGTGATCTTACGTTTCTAAAGCAATGGGGTCGCTTTGATCTGCCAAATGTCAAAGGGGTAATCTAACTTTTTCTAACTTTTGTCTTAATTTTGCACGATTCTTGTAAATTGTAGACAGAGTGTTAGGTTTGATTTGAAACTTTGATGCAATATCCTTTTGAGCCCTTCCATTTTCAATTACCAAATAGTTGAATTTGTCTTCAACTGTTAATGTTTTATATTTTGTATTATGTTTCGACATTTTGTTGTTCGAAATAATTAAAAAAAAACTAATTTTACTGACATTGAATTTCTGAGGTAACCCTTTTTTAAATTTTGTATTCACAATCCTATCGAATTCTGGAGGGTTCGAATTAACGAAGTGAGCGTAGTCAGCGCTTGTCTCGCTCGCAGTGGCCCGAGCGCTTTTCGCTATTCACGGAACACATGTTGTAGTTGCTCTTGCTTAAAATATATTTTGTGCATTTGTATTTCATTCCACGTGGCCGTAATCTCATTCTAGAAACCTTTGACTTAAAACATCCATGTCCCGTCAGTGCTGGCGTCAAGGAAAAGTTGTTATGCCCGTGCGTTCTACTTATCCAAGGCAGTAAGTCCGGAAATATCCGTCGTCTGATGCCCATAAAAGTACTTGCTAAGTATGATCGATTCACCACATTTGCGATAAGCATCCTGCATCCTGTACATACTCGACATCATTCCCGCTAAGGCGGTTGAAGTCCTTCGCCAACATACTCAAGATGTTGCTTGAAGGTTAGGTGGTCCAATATAAGGCCCAGGTACCTAAAGGTAGGCTTCGACCTAATCAAGCCACTTCCAACTTCAATGGTGGCAGATTCCACTATTTCCCTGCTACAGACCAGCACCGTTTCCGTCTCCGTTATCTCCAAGCCATGAAATAACCTCACGGATGACCACATTTGTGCTGGCTTCAACTTCTTCCCCGTGTTTAGCTACTGAGATAGCTGCAATGTCGTCAGCGAATCCCACTATTTTACAGCCATGGGGTAGCGGTAAGCTACATAACATTCCAGAGAGTTGGCCCTAGCACCGATCCTTGAGGTACACCTTCAGAAATCTCACGTTGCATTTTGTTATTGAATTTTTAAGAATTTGTTCCTGGAATCGAGCTAAATTTTTTCGCAATTTGGTTTCTTATATGCAAGGGGACTGAGGGGAAGCAAACTTTGAGAGAAAAGCGTTGGACACGCTCTCATAGAAAGAGAGTTGGCAGATGCGTACAAATACCAACTGCGTTGCATACCAACTCACGTTGCATTTCGTTCTCTATTCTTGAAGTAGTCGCACATGATCCTGATGAGATACTCAGACACTTGTAGCGCTCAAATGCATAGCCCTGGGGGACGAACATACTCGCCAACACGCACCGAGTGCTTGCCGAAGTCATGCATCACTGTGTGTTAGAGAGAAACACAGTCACATTTTTTCGCTCTCTTCTTGGGGAAACCTTGCTTAAAGTATGCTATGCTAGCTGGCAGTGCTGCTTTTGATAGCTTCTCGCGCTCTACCTACTACCTTAGTAATTGCGTCTGTAGTGCTCAGCTTCTTTCTGAACCCGTTTTGGTGATCAGAAAGGCCTTCCCGTTCAACAAGTTCCGTCTCCAAAAAACTCGGTACAGCATTGAAAGAGGTCTGTATGCAGAAAGATTTTCTAGCTGGTGCTGCTTTTGGGGATCAAGACCAGTCTCTGCAGTTTCCATCTGTTGGGGGCACACCATCAGGCTTTGGTGCCAGAAGAGAGACTACATACCAAGTTGTTGTTGCATTATACTTTGGTTTGTGCTATGCGATGCGCATAGGCTGTGCGCCCCCTTGGTTAAATGTACTAACTTCATAATAATATTTTGAAAATAAAGATTAGAAGATAAGAGCGGGCGCTACCAATGGTTATGCCAAGTGAACTTGATGATTTTGTGAGGACATAAGAAATAACGTTTTATCGATATTTTGTAAACTTCAGTATCGATTATTTTGAAATTTAAGATATTAAAAATTTTTATATTTTGAATATTATGGACAATCCTACCTTAAACTCATTGATGAAATAAACCAGTTAACGGTTTTCAGTTTGGTTTGCGGTTCGGAACCGGTTTTCATAAATTATTTTCACCAATAATTTTAACTTTTCTTTATTTCCATCTTTTCCAGTTCGGGCTTGATTACCGTCTCACCGCAGGCTCATATCGATCGCGATTCGAACATGAACAGTTTTGAGATCATTGTGAATGCTGTGGATTCGGGTCTACCCATACCGGAAACAGCCACCACCACCGTCTATGTGAATGTCAAGGATATAAATGATGAGAAACCCAAATTTGAGCAGGCCAATTATGCTGCCTATGTCTCGGAACGCACTGCCATCGGTGAAAGCGTGTTGCGCGTCAAAGCCATTGACAAAGATCTTAACTCTCGACTGGAATACAGTCTACAGGGTCTGGTGCAGGCCACCACCAAGGCTGGCGTAAGCATTGCCAATCGCAGCAATTACCGGGTACAGGAAGCCTTCCGCATTGACAGTCAGAGCGGTGAAATCTATGTGAATAGCTCACTGCGTCATGATGTGGCTGCCATTATCATTCTAACGGTGGCTGTAAAAGATTTGAATGCCGAGGTGGATCCAGAACTGCAAGTTGATACCACTGAGGTCACAGTGTATGTGCAATCCTTCCAAGATACCAATCCAGTATTTAAGAATCCCGGCTGGAGTAGCTCCCGTCCTGTGGTTAATGTTAAGATCAAGGAGGAAATGCCCCTGGACAGTGCTTTGTTCATATTGCAGGCCGAGGATCCGGTTAATAAGCAAGCCATTAACAGTTTTGAGCTGGTGGAACCCAAAGAGCTGGAGTACTTCCAAATATCGGAACGCACGGGTGAGGTCATCTTAAAGAAGCGTCTGGACTATGAAGCCTTGACGCAGCCAGACTTTGAGCTACAGGTGCGTGCCTTTAGTGCGGATCGTCAACGTAGCACCATTAGCCGTGTCAATATCACCGTGGAGAATGTGAATGACAATAGTCCTCTATTTGAGCAAAACTCCTATCATGCCACCATCATTGAGAACAAACTACATCCCGAACGTGTGGTGCGTGTCCGGGCCCAGGACAAGGATGCTGTTTTAACTGCACGTGATGAACGTTTGGGTTATCATAAGATTAGCTATTCTCTGCAGGGTGAATATGCCATGCTGTTTGAAATCAACAACCTTACGGGAGAGGTGATCATAGCCCGCAATCAGCTGATAGATCGTGAACGTACCCCACACATACGGCTGCAGGTGAAGGCAGAGGATTCCCCTGGCCAGCCTACAGATGCTAAACAAAGTGTGGTGGATCTCATGATTGATGTTTTAGATGTCAACGACAATGCTCCAGAGTTTACACAGAAGAAATACAGCACCGTCATACCAGAAAGTGCAGCCATCGACTCTTTTGTTTTAAAACTGGAGGCCAGCGATCCAGATGAGGGTCCGGGCGGAGATGTGCGCTACGAACTGGTCAATGAGGGTGAGGCCAATGGACTGTTTAAAATTGACTCCCAGAGTGGTCTACTCTCCACGCGTCGTAATCTCACGGGAAAAGGACGTGCCGATCCGTATATTTTGATCGTGCGCGCCCAGGATAATGGAAATCAGGTGCCCAAACAGCCCACACTATCTACAGATATGGATGTACGAATTTTCATTGGCGATGTCAGTGCCAACGATGGGGTGCCATATTTTGTGGCTCCACAAGTGGGACAAATGGCCAATGTAACAGAGGTGAGAAATTAAATTTTATTTGAGAAGATAATGAAAACTAAGCTGGAGGGGGTGATGGGGTGTTGAAGGTCCGGTTCTACTCAAAGTCTCTAGTCAAATCATCTTGAGGAGTCGACAAAAAGTGCCAGGTCATCTAGGGGCGAAGCGAACCGCATGTAGAGATTTTTGCCAAGAGAGCAAATAGCTTTTCAGCCGCTAGACAGCGGTCGACAATGTGGGCATCATTTTGCTTATAGTGTGTGCTTTATGAAGTGTCCATTCCCGGAGTATTCCTGCGCTTCTCGCTGCTGCACACTGCTGGTTCAGAATTACCATCAGGGCCGTTTGGGGGGCTGTTTTTAAACTAATAACTGTTGCTTTTTTAGTAATGGCAACGCTCGCTTACACCCAAGAACAAAAACACTCTTGAAGTTATCTAATTCAACTCTGGCCCACAGGCCCTCTAGACCCGGAAATTTTTTAAAACAAATTATTGGGGCCTGTTCCGAATTCCGAGTCGATTTTCGTGTAAACGTACGTATTTCGAATGCAAGTTGTATAAACGTATAAGTAAGTGACAAGCCAATCTGTGGCTACTAAATTCAGTCGTAATTTTCTTTCGAATTGATTTCACTTGGGATTGAGCAGTCGGATTCATCTGCTCACGCAATTCCGTATGGAATACCTGATCTAGTAACCGTAGGTATATTTGTTACCTTCTATACAACGTTATTAAATTCTACTGCAAGATGCTAACGTTTACACGAAAATCGACTCGAAATTCGGAACAGGCATGATTATCTTTCAAATCGTAAAAGAAGAGTAGGAGAATGAGATCAATTGCTCTGAGCTTCTTTGCGAATTTTCGAAAAACTGTATTCAGTGTGAGGAAATACCTAGGTTTTTGTACCTAGATCAGTGGTGCCCAAACTCACACAATAAAGCTTTGCGCTTGTGTGCGTTGCAGCGAAACATGAGCTACAAGTTAACAAACAAATCCCCGTAAGAGAAGAAAAAGCCGAAAGCACGCGTCGTGAGAGAGCAAGCCGCCGAGTGTGCTATTTATAGAACACACACTCTCTCTCTCTATGCGTGTGTCGGCTGCGACGCCGGCAGAATTATGAGTTCATATCCCATGGGATATGCTTTTGGCATTTTGGGCACCACTGACCTAGATACATACCTACACTAAGAAAAAAAAACCAAACCAATGATTATTTGAACGATATCGTTCGAACGTTCAAAAAAAAAAAGAATTCTTACTAAGACTGGCACAAATCTTAGGAGAAATGTTACATTAACTACATATAATTATTTAAATATAATATAATATTATTATAATACAAATAAAAAAAAAAAAAAAAAAGTGCTACTCAGAGTTCGTCTTATAATCAAAGCATAAAACTTTACACGAAACATACCAAACCCTCGTTGTTTATATAGCTATTTCAAGTGACATCAATAGCAGACTTGCTATTGACTTTTAATTTATACACTAGCAATAAAATTATCTCTATCGATGTGCTACATTGCTAATTGTTTTAAATATGTAAAAACCTAACAAGAAATCTTTGTGAATTTAACGATTGTTAAGTTTAAAATATTTTCTAACTTGGTTAACTTAATTTACACAGAAGAAAATAAGTTCAAATTCATTGTGATATTCAACTGATTAAAATGAACTTTTCAAAATAAAATTTTTTTATTTCATTTGACAAGATAATAATGTCTATCTGATTAAATTAAATTAATAATAAGTAAATTCAGAATGATACTAAAACTGTTATAATAATTTGTTAGGTAATATCGATTTGAGATTTTAAACATATCAATTATATATATTTTCTTATTGGAGTAAAATTGATATGAAGAGTATCATTTTATTTCTCGGTATATAAATACTGAACTATAAACATTAGAAAATATAGTTCTGATTTCAGTTTTAAGGAACCTTTTCGCAATACTGTTCTGCTGATTCCCGTGAATCTTTTCTTCGGATCACCTAACTTACGGATATACAATTATTGACATTTACTTTGTACCTTACCAAGGCAAGAAAACTGAATACCTTTCCAATCACTGTTTATAGGGTGCAACCAACTTCTAGTTTAAGTTCAGTAGTAAACTATGTTTCGCAAATAAACTTTCCCACTCTCTGAAGCATTGAAGAATTTCTTTTATATATAGGTTCGCTAAGATCCTAACCCTTCTTTCCTCTATGTTAATAACTGCAGTTTAGCCGGATAAAGATGCTGTAGCGATAAACACGTCGCACAGTGGTGCCAAATCCCAAAAAGCTGGCCAATAGTCGAAAAACCTATTTTATTTGGCTGAAAGTTTGTACTCGCGGGTTTTCAGAGGATCCAATATGGCGGACAATTTCTTCAAAAACGTATTTGACTTGGCTGAAACATCGAAAAACCCGATATCGATATCGAAAATATCTCGATAGCAAAATACTTTAGAAAAAGTTGCTGGGGGACAATTGTCGCACAATAGGCATCACCTAGACTGAATCTGCAGTTATCTGTTGAATTTTTTGAAAAGGTGTCTAAACAACAATTTCTATTTTGTTTAAGAGCGGAATCTGATGGGAGTTTTGGCTTATTGCCTTTTTTAACACGACTTTTTAGAATGTAGCCAAGAAAACCTCTTCTTTTATTAATCACTCACTATTTCATGCATTATTTATAATCATTTCGTGCAATACATTACAATTGTACTTCCTTTTTGCATTAAAATCTATTTTGTAGAATCCATATCACTAAACGGAGTTCATACCTGAGCCAGGTAGGGACACTTCCTCCTTGTTAATGGTCTCAATACAAACTAGATGTACCACTACAACAATTCCAACCGTTAAAATTCACTAAAAAATACGTTTTTTGTCGACTTTTGGCCAGTTTTTTGGGATTTGGGACCAACGTACAGAACAATTTTCCTAAGAAAAAGCTTTGAAAGATTTTCTCCTTCCCTTTATTATCGAATTGGCCACCTCTTTTGTCAAAATTTAGCTCGCCAAGTACTACTTATAGACACTTTAGAATCTTGTATACACAAAAGCCATTGAAAATTAGCTTTAAAATTAATTAAGTCAACCAATTTTTGCTCAGCGAAATGACAGAGACAAATTTGAAAGACTCACTCACTCTCTTAATAGAACACTTGATTTTGTTTTTCGCGTGTTTTCTGTTTCATAGTTATCGATGAGAGGAACACACGAAGCTGTCTTACGATAGCAGCTTGATAATGATGAGCAAAACAAGCCAAGTGTCAGCGCAAAGCGTCTTTTTTGTTGTTGATTTGCTAAGATTTTGTGCTTGCCTTACACATTTTTTTGCAGGCAAAGCGCATACACACTTGCAGTTTACGGAGACAAACGCGTAACGCGAATACATGCGAATACATGCGCAAAGCACACTTTCGGCAGATTCTGACCAGAAGAGTGATCAGGAAACAATTGCTCAAAGAGCAATAAAAACAAATGCCCGATGGAGAAAATACAGAGGTGAAATGTCATTTCCAAAGAAAATCTAACATAGAAGTACACTTTGATGCGCCGTAACATTTCACCAGATATTAGTCAGCTGTTCGATGTCAGTTTGGTTCTCTGAGTCATTTTTAGACTGTTTGAGTTATTTTTGTGACTAGTCGTTCCTCTAACCAACTTTTTTCCTATGTCGACAAAACTTTAAGTAAAATTGGAGTTGTCACAATGAATGTTCTCTTTGTCAGGATGGAGTTAACATCACTAAATTTTGAGAGGCGTTTCAAAGTGGCTTCTATGTTAGATTTTCTTTCATGTTTCTTTTTTTTTCAGAGCGCTTTGAGAAAGTACTTCAAAAACTTATAAATATGAAAAACTGTTGATGATTTATATTCGAAATTCATGTTTATCATAGAAAAACACAAAGTGGTTCATGAAACTAGTTTGCATGGAAGGACTTCTTTATAAAGCAAGCAACCTAAATTTGATTAAACATTTTGAACTAAAGGTTTGGGATTTTTTCGGAATCTTGATCTTGGAGTTTTCCTAACGTTCCGCGGGTTTTGTTTGTTCCGCTGTCCCTCTCTTATCTTTAGATGGAAACAATTAGCTATATACATTCCGTAGACCTTTAGCTTCAAACTTACTTAAAACTTAAATTTAAATTTTTTGCTTTCAGAACGCCGCCATGGATGCGCCCGTATTTCAAGTAATTGCACGTGATCCGGATGATGAAAATACACCCTCCGGCACCATAACCTATCGCATACTGCCAGATACACCAGATGCGGAGGCATTTACCATAGATGCGCACACAGGACTAATAACCACCAGGCACAGTTTGGATCGTGAGAAGAAGAGCATGTATAAGATTCTTCTAGAGGTAAGCGACAACGGACAGCCCAAGCAGTCGGTCACACGTGTGCTACAAATAGTGGTCCTGGATGTGGATGATCATGAGCCTAGATTCGCCAGAGAGATAGTAAGTAGACCATTCACTTCTCCTCCAGTAAAACTTAAATTAAAATAACTTTTTCTTTTTTAGGACGAGGGACCTCTGGCTCTCTCCGTGAGTGAGGAAGAACCAGCGGGTAGCATTGTGGGTAATTTCAGCGCCATTGATGAGGACTTAGGCGAGAATGCGGCCATTGATTATGTCATAATTGAAGGCAACAATGAGCAGATTTTCAGCATAGAACGCACCAACGAAAGTCTGGCCATACTGAAGACCAATCAACCCATTGATCGGGAACTAGTCGAGTCCTTTACCATAACAGTCAAGTGTCTAAAGCTGGGCGAACCTGCTTATAAATTTATGGGTGATTCCTATGATCGTCGAGATCTCTCACATCTGCGCATTACCATCAAAGTGCTGGACATTGATGACAATCTGCCCGAATTTGAGCAAAAAGATCCCACGGTGGGCATACGTATAAATGTGCCCATTGATACCGTAGTCACCACTTTAAGAGCCAGCGATGCTGATGCTGAAGCTCCACCCATTGCTCTGTCTATAGAGAATGTGACATTTGTGCCTCAGTTCTATAAGCGTAGTCGCAAACTGGCCACTGGCAATCTGCAGAATCTCTTCACCTTGAACAATCATACGGGCGAACTACGTACGGGTGGCTCCTTTGCCGACTATGTGGATGGTTACTTCCTGATGCGTGTGGCGGCCAATAATTCGGAGAAGCCCAAACGTCAGGCTTTTAGTAATTTGAAAATCTTTGTCATACGCGACAAGTCCCTGCTGAAATTTGTATTTGCCCGTCCACCGAATGAGATACAACATAATATACGTCCCTTCCAGGAGCAATTGCAAAAGAAACTCAAGCCTTTGGGCTTGGAACTGCATGTTTTGGACACACAGGTGTTTACACGGCCCGACATGAGCTTAGATTTTACGGCCACAAGTTCCTGCTTCCAAATGTTTAGTCATGGAACGGCTTTGTCCCTCAATGAGATGCAAAAACTGATGAACTCTCAGCAATTGCGTCAGGAACTGATTGACATTTATGCGGCATTTGGTGTAAGCGAGGTGGAATCATGTTCGGTGCGTCGCACACATACAGCGGCACTATTTGCGGGAATGCTGACCTCAGCGGGAGCTTGGCTGGTCATACTGGCGGCGCTCATAGGATTTGCCGCCCTGATATCCCTATGCACCGCTTGCTGTTTGAAGAAAAAGTAAGTATTCGGGGTAAGGGAATCGAATCAAAATGTATTCCTGGGAGGTACCGATAACCCGTAAAGGGTTTTACTCTAGTTTTGTTTTTTTTACCCAAAACCTAAAAAAAAAAAAAAAATTTTCGAATCATTTTCAAAAGAAGAGGAACATTTTATTAACCCTGCAATCAGCGTATAAAAACCAACCTTCTTAAAAAAAAAAAATCACTGAGCCTATGAAACAATCCTTAAGCACAACGAAAATTTTATTGACGATATTTTAACAAACTTTGCATCCAACTTAAGGAAGCTGAGATACGAAATGGGTTTAGACAAAAATTTAAAATACTGATAAAAAGAAAGTGCCTGCACATATTTTTAAGAGTTTTTATTTTCTTGAAATCGTTCTCATTCTTGGTTTATAAACTAAGAAAAAAACTACTGAGCGTTATGTTGGAACTCAGACTCTGGTATTTATGACTGATTTCAGTACAAACTCATCCATGAGTATTTATACTAAAATCCTTAACGAAAAGAACAGAAGGTCATGAAGAAGTAGACCCTGCGGTTTAAAGGCGTCCACGACTTCAGTACCAACCTTTCCAAATCAGACTGATTCGTGGATACTTAAGATTCAAGTCTGTTTTGTTCTTGTGTATACTTAAGTTAAATACGAAACATTCCAAAATCGGAGAAATCTTTAATCAAGCACTTCCCGTTCTTCTTAAGTACAGTACGAATTTCACCAACAATGCCAACCCTTAAAAAATATGCAACAAAAATGAGAATTAGTTTCAAATGATTCTATTCTTAGAAGTCCCAACTAGTTCTAAAGAACAACTACCATCTTGGTCTTTGGTTTATTCCTGGCCTTTGGATCTTTCAACTTGGATCTTTGACAATAACTTTAGAATTTTTTGTGTTTACAATAAGAAAGAAAGAAATAAAAACCTCGCGGGTAATAACCAGAAGAATGAGACAGGCAAAAGTATTAATAGTCAACCACCAACCAAAATTTATCCAAGGAAAGAATGGCCTCAGGATCCTAACAGGGCTCTACACGGTCCACTGCAGACTGCGAAGCCACCTGTACAGGTTCGGAATAATAAACACCCAAGGAGTCCTCTTAAAAAAAATTATCGCAGTGCATTGCTCTAGCGAGGCGCTGACTCAACAGTAACCTATCACTAACCTAGAACCCACGAAAATCTGACATTCATACAGGAACTAGGGCGCTTAGAAGAGTTGTAAACTTAGTAGGGTTGACAACAATAGATCAGCTTTGGTCGCAGTGCCCTTATTTCTCCAACAAAAAAATAATAAGTACCAGGGAATCAAACCGAAACACGATCTGCACACCGAAAAAACCGATTAAATCTCAGAAACGGAACTGACATTTTATTTTTTTTGTTATACCGGTATCCGGAGAACCGATATTTTCAGAACCGAAAAAGAACCTGCGGCAGTTTGTCAGATATCATATCTCCCGCAGTTTTGGTTACCTTCTAGAGATATTTTGTAATCATGATTATTTATCGATTCGCCAAAGAAATTATGAACATCGGATGAACGATAGCGGGGTTATACGGAAAACCAAAAATTTCGATGGGTAGCACCGGTTCAACGTTGATGGGCAGCACTGGACTCATTTTATGACTTCTTTATCACTTTGCTTTATTTAATTTTTAAATAAATGCAAGCTTTGGGGGATACAGAGTATGTTATAGTCGGGCTTCACCGACTTTCTAACTTGTTTTTGGGGAAAATGGAATATCAATATTTGAAATCGATTTGCGCGGACAAGGAATTCATTTTAGACCCATGTTTTCTTGGTGAAATTTTCTTAGAAAATTAAAAAATTCGCTTAGCCGCTGGGAAAACGAATTCGACCCCCTAAGGTGTTGATAGCTGTTAGAATACGGAAAAATTCATAAGGTTGGTTTCAACCAGAGATTAAGAACCGTTACCGAAACCGTAACCCTTAACCGCTCTGAAAACACTTTAAAATTTGTAACCGAAACCGTGACCGTAACCGGAAAAAATGTTTTCTTTTAACCGTAACCCATATACTTTTGGCTTTTATACCATAACGGTTAATTTCGGTTTTCCTCTACTAGTAAAAATTACGATAAACGTAAATCAGTGCCAGGATAGTTTAGAGGACAGAGAAGTGTGCTTCTGTTAGTGAACAAGAGAGACTACAGCCTACAACTTTCTTGCAATTCAGTGTTCACCGATTCACACAACCATAAGTTCGGCTCGCGTTATAAAAACATGCGTGACTTCGGCCCCTGGTAGCTATGGCTGGCTGGCCCTGGTCTAGACATGTACAAGCCAAATGGAGGGACAAAAAATATGCCCTTCTCTCTTGACACTGGGTTAGTTATGCATGGCCGGCTTTGAAGTAAATTTTATGTACGCACAACGAACATTTTACATGCATAAATTGCGCCACACTATAGCTGACGGCGACAAAGAAAATAGGGCGAACTAGAAAGAGTGAGTGCATCTAACCAAAATCTTTACCCTCCTCCTCTTTCCACATATTTGTGATATTACACTAGATGCTGGCTAGTTTAGCCGATCCAAAAATGTACGACTCTCGGCTCAAATTTGGCATCAGCTAATTCTGTTTTTTTACCCGTTCTCGTGGTAACATTAGGGTCTATCTAGAGTCGAAATTTGTAAGGCAGAAGAAACCTCATTTCCGACCCAACTATAAAGTATATATATTTTAATCAGCACTAAGTCGTCAGACTGACGTGCAATTTTTCTTGACCGCGGTCGTACTCTGTCTTTTCTGCCCAACCGGAGAACATACTAAATGATAGAGATGGTAAGCATAAGTTTGATTGGGAAAATTTATCAGGTAATATCGGTCCCATCAAGCTTGGCCCCCTCGAAATTTGGGAAAAGCTATCTGACATCTACAGTTATAAATAAATATTTTTTGCGTCAAGGAAATGAAGTATATGCCAAAATGATATATTAGTAACGGTTCCCGTAAGCCCAAGCCCTCCCCGCTACCACAAATATAGGTTGGTTAAGAACCGTACGGGAACACAATGTAATCATCTTTTTTCAAGAGTAAATATTTCTGGAAGTCTTAATTCAATTAACAAGAAAAACATTATGGCTCTATCTATATATAAATACCTGTATACATTTAAAATATAAAAAAAAAAAATTATTATATTATTATAAATATACAATGTTAATTTGATATGGGGAGCAAAAACACCTCAGAATTGACCAAGACTAATAGTATCTCAAGATCAATAAATTAATAAAAAAAAAAAAAAAAAAAAAAAAAAAATAAAATTATAAAAATGGATAAAAAAAATTATAAATTTTTATAAAAAAAAAAAAAAATAACAAAAAAAAAAAATATAAATAATATAAAAATAATTTTTTTAATGGGAGATGGATAAAACCCCAAAACCAAGGGATCGTTAGTAGCTTAGAGAATTAAGATTCCGTTCGAGACAATTCAACCATGTATTTGAGATACATCTATATCTTTTGATCGAGATAATAATTAGCCTTATTACCAAGACTAAAAATTATCTGTATATTAAATAATGTTTTGTCAAGGACACAATTGGAACACGGTCGGAAAGGTAAATGAAACAACCCATTTTAAAAAAAATTTTTTTTTTTATTTTCAAAACTTGTAAATTTTCAAATGTTTTTATACACGATACCACCCAAACACTTTAAAATATAGCTTTGAGCGTTTTCGTTTTCAGGAGTAGAATGGATAATGTAAATCCCGCTTTTGTCTGCAGAATTGTACAATTCCAGAATTCTAAGGAACCGCTGTTAAAGATTATTAAATTAAGAACAAATTCTCTTTGTAATCACAAACTATTCAACCGTACTTACGTAAACCAAAAAATTTAAATTTAAGTATGTTTTGTTCTTAAAAAGTACGAAACATTCAAGTACAAACAAATCCCAAAACCGTTGGTAAAGTTATTGAGAACAATACTTGAATCACGAACTCTTACAGTAAACCAAAATGTGAAAGGGTTAAAGAAAAAATATCTTGACTGGAACGGAAATGGACTCGAACTGTTGCTTAAAATTCCCACCTGGAATTATTATGGAGTGAGGGTAGATTTCTGACGTACAGTAAAATTTCTTGGACTTTGGTTAATTCATTTTCTTTGAATTTTTACAGCCAGGCATATTTTCAAGAACAAAATGGGAATGGTTTTACAATTTAATGGACTTAAACCAAGATCATTTTGTACCTATTATATAAACTTTTGTTTTGATTCAAGAATGTATTGGAGTTGACTCTAGAATTTGTTAGACTTGAATTAAGAATATTTATCAGTATATCAAAAAGATTTAAAAATAGTTCGAAATGTATTCCGAAACAGTCTTAAATCAAGTATTTCGGGATTGAAAAAATCGTACTTGAAATAAGAATTTCGTACTTGAATCAAGTATTTTCGTACTAACCCTACTATTGACAGCATTTGTCCTTGATTCAAGTACAAAGTTCTTGGTTTTTTTTGAGTGCATGGAATTAATGTGTATAATATTGTAAATAATATTCAGAATTTCTTTCCGCTCTGACCAAAAGGACTTAAAAATAATTTAAAAATTACTGAATTTATACTGAAACGATTTTTAAATCAATTGTGTACTTTAATCTAGTATTTTCATACTTGATTCAAGATCAAAATCTAGTATTTTCGTACTTGATTCAAGAACATTATTTCTTCATTTTTATCTGAGTGTAGGTTAGGGGGTAAGGATAAGCAACCAAACAGAGAGAGCAAGCACAGTTTGAAAATACAGCATTTACAACTCATGGATTAAAATTTCATTCATTAAATACGCTTTTAGATCAAGAACTTACCATACTCTGACATGGAACTTAGAAATACTTTTTCTCTTTGTGTTAGCTGTTTCCAATGTTTTGGTTACTAAAACGACAAAAACAATTTCTAACAATTTTAACATCGTTGAATTTTAATCGTTTTTTTTTCTCCAAACTCTAATACCCTGGACTTTGTTTTAATATTTATTTTTCTTATTCTCTTTTCACAGACTCAAGCGCCACAGCAAACGCAGTCTGCAGGCAAGTCTGCGTACACCCACAGAGCACACACCCACTTCCTATAGCTACTCGATGCCAGCCGTCCTCTATTCGGAGCCCATCTATGGTCCCTTGTAGCCGCAGCTAATTTTCTGCACCGTTAGCTCTAGGTCCAGCCCCTGGCCATGCTGAAAGACTATGCCGCCGGCCCCAAAACTTAGTCCATATAAGCTTAAGCATCATTTAATGCGCGTGATCTAGTTGGTAAATTTTCTTACAATTTGTATAAAGTCCATTCCTAGGTTTTAGTTATTACAAAATGCGAGCTCAAGTCATTTCATTTGTGTCATTCGCTCGAGTAGTTCGATTTGGTATAATTTTTGTAGATTCTAGAAATGCATTTACTTTTATATATTTATCTTATCGTCTCTATTTGCCTAAAGCATGTCAAACAAGTGCAAAATAAATATTACCTAAAAAAATGTAACTTAATTTCAGCGTGAAAAATATGCACAATCCTCGAGCTTCTGGGCAAAAGTCAGTATGTGCGTGTTGCCTGAAAATGAACTTCCCATTTTCAAACAAAATGCATATGCTTTTTGTTTTTGGTTCGTTGCTATTAAGTAAATATGTGTATTTATATTACGAGTAAGTAGAGTGTTAAATGTGAACATGTGTGCAAATAAATTGAACTAGCTACAAATAAAAAACAAAACGCGAGTTTTAGTCACTTTCCAGGGATTTGCGGCAATGCCGCTGGAATGCGTGTGAAGTGATAGGCAAATGAAAGGTTAAACGGGAGTAAATGGACAGAAATTTAGCGAAGGGAAAATTAAAGTTGACATTTAAAATTAACTTTAAGCTACAACCACAATTTGTTAAAAATTGTATAGACTTATTGATTGATGGACTTATTGTTGAATCTTTTATTAGATAAAGAAAGTCGTTATTATAGATAATCCCATTTAAACTCTCAAACTAAAGTCACGCTTAAGTGGCTATCCCGAAGTAATTTTTTGTTTCAAAAAGTAAAAGCCAAAAATAAATGTTCCAGCGGTGTTTTTTCAAATTGAGACTATTCTACCACCCAAGTTTAATCAGATCGTCAATCCAGTTTCAGTCAAAACTTTAACATTTTAAAAAGTTCAACTTAAAAATTGCTTTATTTAAGTGGAGATTGTCGGAAGTGCCACAGGCGAGTCAAAGGGCAGCAGATCAACATCTTTGAGCACAGATTCCATTCCTGAGAAGTAGAGAGCATAAGTAAAAGTCGGCCCAGCCCGATTTCGATATACCCCTTATTCGGGGGAAGAAGAGTGGAATAGCCTTTTTGTGTTCCTGAGGGAAAGGAACGCCGAAAAGTATGCAAAAAAAAATTTAATCGGTTTTTTTATTATCTTTCGATCTTTATGAAAATTTGAGGGATTATAGGTATTACGAATATATACGGGATTTTCAACAACTTGTTAACTATTAAATGAATCTAGAAAGTATGAAAAACAAAATTTGTACAAAAGATCAATTTGATATTCACCTGATCAGAATGAACTATTTAGAAATGATGATCCAGAATAATATCATTTATAGCCTCTGCACACTGAACACATTTGATGTGAAATGGAAATTTACACTGACTGTTCAGCACAACAACATGCTCTTTGATCAAATATGAACTTGCAATAATCTTCCTACTGAACTGGAGTGATGCGAAGCCAATTTGAGGTATCATGATACAGGAAGATGTATCAAAGAAATAGTAAATATGTAAAATTGGCTATACGGCCCCAAAGGGCGGCCAAGCTTCTCTCTCTTCTCAAAGAAATAGTACGCTACTTTAAAGTGACACTGCTCCTTTCCACAGCAGAAACTATGCGATATATAATTTTTTTCTGATACCTGTTCAGGGATCAATTATTCTGCTGAACTCGCCCATAGTTATTAATAATAAAAATGTGTTGTATCTAAAATTATACAAAAATATGTTAAGATGAAATTAATTGGCATAAAATTTATTTAACATTTGCCATATCAGGTGTAAGAATCTTGGTGATTGAAAAGGCAGATATGCTCGGTTCTTCTACTATCCAGCACGACTTGATATTTATTTAATATTTCTTAGTGCTTAAAGTACAGGACTAATTTGGAAGCACTAATCACCATGACTAATTACGATGATTACGAAAAAAACAGCAGTTGATGGAGTTATTAACGTAAAACTAATATTTCACATTGATTATGAAACTTCAAGTATAAATTATACAGATCTTTAAAATAAACGAGAAAGGAAAGAAAACAAAAATGATTGCTGTAGTTAGGTTTCAAAAGATTTTTTTAAATACGCGCTTTTAATTGTTTTAAAATCGTTAAATAGCTAGTTAGCTTGCCTACTTGACATTAAAAAAAATTTATAATGATGCATGAAAAAGTTTCTCTGCAGTTGCTTTGTCGGGATATACACGATAAAGCAAACTTCATTGTCATAGTAGGGGAGAGACACCTGTTGTGGACACGCTCCGGTTGTGGACACCCCAGTCTATTTCTTGACAGGTAACAGATGTCACCAAACTACAAGTTTGACAGTACTCATAAACTGAGCCAATGCCGAAGTGTAAACACGCATTTGGTTTCTCGCTGTGGGAAAATTAAAAATAATCGTGAAAATTTTTCCAAGTTTCTATATTTTTTTAATTTCCACATTGCGTTAAATTGAAGCAAAACATTAAAAAGTCGTGAGTATTATACTTTGTTATTAAGTGCATTAAGTGTACTTTGTGATGTGATATCAAGATTCAGTGAAATGTTTGTGTCGTGTAAATTTGCTTAACAAAATAAAAATGGCTACCATTTCCAAGAATGGGCACACTTTTGCACCGTTTGTGGACACTCTCGTTTTTTGTGTTTAAAGCGTGTGTTTGGCCATAAAACTGTCAAATATCGTTGTTTATGTTAGTGTAACATATTTTAACAGCATTTTTGTGAATTTTTGTGCATTTTTATAAATGTCAACACCAAAAAAATCGTCCGATTAAGCAAATCAATTTTTTAGGGCTGCTCGATGCCATTAAGCAATGCCCCATCGATAAGAAGGCCGGCAAAGCAATCCAAGGGATATGGGCTTCCTCGAACCACTTTGATCATTAAGGCCGTCGAACGAAATGCAGTAGAAGTCGCCACAGAAGCTGATCTAGGTAAGACAATCAGCGTCGTATCATAGTTTCCGCCGATCCCAATATTGGGCGAGAAGAAGAGGTGTTAACCTCCCCCGAACCATCCACTTCACGAGCGTCTTCGGCTAGCCGCTTATCACTGTTGGATGAATGGGCCGGTGCAAGGAACTTCTGCGAAAAAGTCATCGAATCGCGGCCAAGGCAAACCACTGTATGCTAACTTCTATCGACAATTGTTGCGTGACAAAAAATCTACTACCGACCAGCCTACGACTGCTAATGGCCAAAGCTAATTTAATATCATCTCTGTTCTACGGAGTTCAGCTGTTTGGAAACTGCAGCGCAGCAAGTCAAGAGGTTAAAACTGCGGGCATCGCAAGATATGTGTTCAACATAAGTGAGATTCGAGTGACACGCAGATAGCATCTTTGGAACGTCTATGCAATCTTGGAACAAACTTCGAGGTTTAACACAACTCCACAGATCATAATGACTGCGGAGCCGGCATACTTATATGCTAAGATTGACTTTGCAGCTTCACTGGCGAACAAAGAATATTAAAAATATAAAAATCGATTGGCATGTTCAGATAAGCACTTCTCGTGCATGCTGTTAGGCTTTGGAACCACCAACTAACAGTCTTAAAACAATAAGAAGCGCGCCACAATTTAGAATTAAATTAGAAGAAACATTTGCACACATAAAATTAGCATTAATACCCTCTCTCTACACCGACTGGATTTTTGTATGTAAAATTTTTAAAACTAGTGATTATCATTTTTGTGACTAATACAAAAATTAACTAAGTCTCTGTTTTATGTACAATTAGTTACAAATTTTTCTTAAGTATAGAAATACTCGCTGTATTGTGTACTATTTGTGTAAAATTTTTTGATATCTCGTTTTACCTTGTTTATGAAAATATGTATCATTATAATTTTACAGGTTCATTTTCATGTTAATGCAAGAACGTCATATCTCAGTTGTCCTGCAGTCGATGTTGAGCAAACATACATCGGCTTTCAGTTAAAACATCATATTTTCCGAAACTAAAAGAACCATTTTTCTGGGTTAAATACATTGAGAACTTTAAACGTGTTTTTCTCAAAATGGATTATTTTGAGTTATGCCAGTATTGAAGTAAGTGAGCGATATACCTCAGTGCAATAAGTATATGTGCAAATATGTTTTCGTTTCTCTCTTCCTCAATAGTAACAGAACATATGTTCTAGGTATGCAAAAGTCTTTTGTTGTTATCTATTTTTAGAATGCTTTTGCATAATTCTTCTTTGGTCATCATTCTTAGTACCGTTATCACACATTTGAGTGGCGAGATTTGATTTTCTTAGGAAATAAGTTTATGTGCAAAAACCAATTAGTGTGCATTTAATGGTCGGCGTGCAACAAATTGGATGTGTTTTGATAAAAAATGAAAAGTTGAGAGTAAATTAAGTAGTTGTTGCAGAAACACAAAAAAAAATTTTAAATTTTCCTGAGAATGCCGCGTGGAACACATTTATCAGCTGAGGAACGCGGACGAATCCAAGGATTGAACGAAGGTGGGGCTACCATCACTGAAATAGCTTCCAGAGTGTCTCGACACAGAAATACGATAGCTAATTTCTTAAAAAATCCAAGCTCCTATGGTCAGATTAAACGCAGTGGCAGACCGAGCCACATCGACGATAGGTGCAAGCGTGAGATTAAGCGCCTGGCTGTAAACAATCAAATGTCTTTTACATTCAATGTCGGTAGAAGACGGATCCATCAAATTTTAACTGAAAATTGTAACCTTAAACATAGTTCCCGGGTGGCTGTACCGATGCTATTGCCACGCCATCTTAAGGCTCGTTTGGCGTTTGCTGACAGGTACAAATTTTGGACCGAAGAATTCCGAAACGTTATTTTTTCGGATGAAAAAAGTTTAATCTTGATGGTCCTGATGACTGTCATAAGTATTGGCGTGACTTAAGAAAACCAGGAGAAACTCGCCATAAGAGGAATCACGGCGGTGGATCACTGATGATTTGGGCCTGTTTCGGATAGCGGAAAGTCTCGGCTATGTTTTTATCCAATAAGAACAAACTCAGAAATCTATATTCAATTGCTGGAGAGTGAATTAATAGATTTTGCAGACGATCTTTACGAAGATAGATGGATTTTTCAACAGGACAACGCTCCAATCCACATCAAATGCCACAAAGGCTTATTTTTCTTCAAGAAAATACCTGTACTGGAGTGGCCGGCTATCAGTCCTGACTTGAACCCAATTGAGGACCTCTGGGGTATCCTCTCAGCCAGGATTTATAAAGGTGGGAGGCAGTTCGACTCAATTAAGCATTTAAAGTACGCTTTGCTTGCAGAATGGGGAGTTAATAAGCAATGAAACTCTCCAAAATCCTGGCAGATTCCATGCCAAACCCCTTAGAAAAAAGTCTTAGAAAAAAAAGGAAAGCACATTAACTATTAAAGTTGATCAAAAGTTTGAACTTAATACAAAATTTTAAGAACTATAAAAGAAAAATGCTATTTCCTTATAAGAATGAAATACATTTGTTAAATAATAATTTTTTGTTAACAAATATTGAAGTAAGCAGTTCTTAGTTACTGGCTCTAGAGATAAAAATAAAATATATTCGGGTTTAAAATTTTGGGTTAAACAAGATTTTTTCCAAATGTGTTATGGAAAATATATTTATTGCACTGAGGTATATTAACTCACTCATAAATATATGGGACCCCAAATGAATCTGAGTAAAATCTGTTTTGGCCAAGGGGCAGAAAAAAAGTTAGATTTTATGACTGTGTAATTCAAAATGTTTCCCTTCATCCGAAATGCTTTGAAGTAGTCAAGTTACTTGTACATTAAGCTTTTACTTTCATTTGCGTCAATAAATTAACACACATTTACTTTGGTTAACTTCGGCAGGCATAGAAATATCATCGGATTCGATTCTTATTGCTTCAATTACCTATACAAGTTTGTGCGGCAGTTGTGAAGTCTCGTATGCGTCAATTGTTTTGGTTATGTCTTTCAAGACCGAGCTACCGCCTGGAATAGTTTCAACTTTGTCCCCAGAACCATGTGGGTATATGCTAAGATTATTTTTTAGAAACGTAGGTGCCTTATTACGTTTTTTATTTAATTTTCATCAAAATCAAATTAAGATCCATCTTACAGTATATCCATATTATTTGGATATTTTTTTAATATCAAATTGATATTTTATGTTGTTTGTTTCAAAAAAAGATTCCGTAAATATTTTCACAAATTAATTTTGACACTCTTTCAAGAGCTATTTGTAAGAAACGGAAAGAAAAAAACTAAAGCGTAATCTAAGAAGCAGAAATAATTTCAAATAGCCCTTAACCTTAAGCAGTTCATTTTAAGATACATCTCGGACCCAACCCTTGCCCTTAATTCTTACAAAATACTTTCAAGCATCATTCAAAGTATTTCTCATTTCCAATTAAAACTTGTATGCTTAAAATAATTGGCAAAATTTTAATTTCAAATCAGAAAGTGCGTAAATGTAAATGTAACGTCCAAAGAAAAAAAAAAACTCATAAATAATAAATGTTGTTAAAACTAATGTGCGGCGCTCATTAGCCCCTGGCAACAACGTCAGAAAAACAAGGGATGATGCTCACACACACACATACATCAAGGCTGCACATGAAAGGGTGCCAGATGAACTGACTGAGGGTTGCTGCATACTCGTAGTTAACTAGACCGAGTTGAAAGTGCGAGTTATTTTTATAACTTTTTAAAACGAAACAACATCAACATCAACAACAGTAAATCAAGTGTTCTAGGGGTCAAATGAATTTCAGGGTGGTTTAAAGTCCCGATAAGTTACAATTTTCGAAACAAAAAATTAGCATGAAAACCAAAAAACACGGGATTTTGGCCAAATCAGTTTCCACTTGAACATTGATTGATGAATGTTGTGGCCCAACACATAAATCATACTTCAAATTCAAGTGCCAACTGTCGCTAAAACTAAGTTGTGATAATCACTCAGTAATGCCCAAAGTCAGTAGCTTTGTTATGAAATCCTTTAACTGCAGGTGTCCTGGCACTCGCCATATACAAATCAACTTTTTACCCTAGATTCAATTCCTTTGACACTTGGTCGAGTTGAGAGGCAGCTGGCCTGATGTCCAACGGACAAACAATGAAAACAATTAATGACTGAGCTCGGCCATTTCCTTTTGGGCAACAGAGCAACAAATTGTTAGGGAAAAAACGTTGCGTGTTTAGTAAAAATAAAGTAAAATCAAGGAAGAGAGCTAAAACAATGAGTGAAGCGAATACAAAATACCCTGTAGTAAGACAACTTCCCAAGGTCTATTACAAGTAACAAACTACACTGTAAAAAGGAGAAGGGAAAGCAGTGAAAGTATAGGAAGAGGAGGAAGGGGTGGAAATATAGGAAAAGCAAAAAGCATTGCAATTGCTGTACAAAATTTATAGCTCTTCATATCGTATATTTGCAGATACTTTCTAAACTCCTTATATCCTTTCAACCTTAGCTACAGGGTATAATAAAATCATAACGGTCGCTTGTCGAGGTGCCACAAAAAAAAGCGGAAATACTCACCCTGCACCCAGTAATTGCAGTTAACTACTTGTTAGACTATTTTTTGGGGTAATTTTTGGCAATTTTTCACTTAATTTTTTTGGGTTCTGCACAATGGCAGCCTAATCACCGGATTTTCGCGCGCTTTTTTCGCACTAAGCCGGAAGTGGAATTAGCAAACTGTTCAATAGAACTACTTATACCTTACCCCATCCCCCCTACCCAATTCTCTTGTTTACATTTAACCATAACTGGGCATGAAACCGTTGTTTGGCATCAACCTTTTCCGATTCAATTTATGCACTGCAAAAAAAAAAAACCTTTAACAAATATCCTCTATAAATTACAACTGTCACATTCATTATGCACATGGCGCTGCATAGTAATTAGGCTGCTTCCAGCATTTCTCAAATATATTTATGACCACTTGATGAACTGCAGCAAAAGCAGTTTGGCATTTGGGGTTGTGCGCCTGTTTCTTTCGTCCTGGTTGTCCTCATTTGCATAACAATCAACTCATCGTTTGTGGTACAGCTCTACCTCCGAAGACTGGGGGCAAAGGGATGCGGATGTGCCTGCCCATTCAACTCTAATGGTTTCCATACACTAGCAGCGGGTGTGAAGTTGTAAAGTTTAATGTATTGTTTGTCTAACAGTTTATTCATTTGGAAAAGAATTTTTCTGTGTTTGCAATATGATTTCGAAATGAACAAAAAAAATATATATTCAAATGGGGTTGGAAAAAACGGTTGCCCAAGCAAATCATTAGTCAACTGAGATGACAGTGAAAGGACACGAAACTAGATGTGGAATGTGCACTAGTCATGTATTAACTTTAGTTTAATTTTAAAAGTTTGCATTCTAAAATCTCAAAAATTGGAAAAATTTGAAAATTCTATCAAAAAAATGGAATATCTATTGATAAGTAAAATACATTCAGTTACCAAATCCTTTTTTTTAAAGTTAGGTTGGCAATTTTAAACATTATAGAAAGTATTAATTAAAATCAAAGAAAATATTTTTTTTTCTAAAAACTCTGTCAAAACTACATCAAACTATTGTTTTAAGTAAAAAAGTGAAAATCCAAACGTTGTGTTGAAAAAAATGGCCAACAAAATTACCAACTTTGCGAGAAGCAACCCTGTTGATTTTAATTTTTGATAAGTTTGCGTTCAATAATTCCAAAACTGGTTTCGGGTAGCTCCATCAGCTCTTGTTTCCAAGATATGGCGAAAAATGAAAATGTTAAGTATTTGGATTTATGAAGGCTCTAGGATATGGGAGGATTTGCAACATATCACGGCATCTTTAAAAAATGAAGGTCCTAATAAGTACAGCAGAAAGTGTCCAAATTGGCCTCTAAAATAAAGTCGAAAATTTACCATGCTTTGCGCTTGTTTTGTAACTATACTGCAAGCAGTTGTGCATGCTCGAACTCAAAGTTGCTTTGGGACAGAACAAATAAGTTTCTTATGAAGAAGACACATTGACAAACAAGGCTTCATGCGTAGTTAAGACAATCCACGATAATCTAATAAACTTTTTCTTCACAAAACAAAATTAATTTTAGTGTACCTGCTTCTAAATCAACACAGCTCAAAAACACATAAAACATAAGACAAAAACACAGCCACACAAAAAGACAATGATAATCATATTAAACCAACCATGGGCTATATTGTCCATACTTCTATTAAATTATTTGGATAATGCTTTGGATACATTAAAGCAAATAAAAATAGGAAACAATTTTCAGAGTATTTAAGCCACGTGCACAGAATATTAAGGGTCAACTTAATACTACAACAACAATGCTCAAAAAACCCCGGAATGATATATTAATCCCTTGCTGTCAAGTGGATGCTGAATACATACCTCTCCCTATGAATACCACGAGCGGTCCTATGCGGTGCTAGGAGCCATACACATAAGCCTTTAGCTATTCCGTTGTGATTGAAGTCCTCTCATATCATAGGGTTTTTATCAAATTTCGTTAATGAACACTGGGAAAAAAAGCTTTTCCATAATTTCACCAAGCTTGATTAAAATCCGACAACAATATAGTACATATAACTGCCATGGAAAAGATAGGCAGTGGCAAAGGTGCCACGACATGTAACTTGGAATTAAGAAGCACCATAATTTAACGCAACGTAACAACAACATAGGTTTTTTTCAGAGCGTTGTTGTCACCTTCAACCGAGTCGAGACGAGTATCGGTAAATGCTTTTGTTGTGTGTACAAAATGCAAAATGTAGAAACAGGAAAGTATGTAAGAGGCTTCTGTCGCGCTTGTGGTGCTGTCGATTTCCAAGCGAACACGAACTTTTGCTTCGAGTTATGAACGGAACCGAATCAACTGCAAAATGAAAATCAAAATTGATGAATCGACGACTGCAGCCGCTGTTTGCTTTTTGATCAAATATCGATTTGGGTTCTTGGCTGCTGCTGTCGCTTTTGTGTTCCGCACAAGCAGAAGCAAGAGTTCATTTTGAGAAGTTGAAAAAAGTCAAAGATGTGAAAAGTAAAAATTTTGTGACTTTTGCTACTTCGACGGAAGCAATTTAAACACGGATAAGCAATAGCGCTCAGGCAACATAGTGGACTAAGCTCTTTTGCTAAGAGCGCGAGAGAGCATGAGAGTAGTGAACGACCAACATTCACACAAATTAGGTACGCGTCTAATACAGAGGCGGTCAGCCATAGCTTTCAGGAGCCGAAGTCAGTCGTGTTTACATGGTAGTGCCAACAAAGTGCAACAAAGTTAGAGCTGCTCCGACTGATCAGTTATATGGCAGCTATATGAAATAGTATGCCAAATCGAACCAGAAGAGACGATAGGCCGCTAAAGACGCTTAAAAAGTTTCAGTTCCAATATCTTTAAAACCAACGAAGTTGGTGCAAATCGGTCAGATCGGTTATATGAAATAGTATGCGGAATTGAAACTAATTCTTTAAGACTCTTAGGGAGTTTGAAATACATGATCAAACTAAAATTCAGTTCAAAAGCAAAAAAAACCAACTAATTTAGTTAAAAACGGCCAGATCGGCTATATGGGAGCTATATAGAGAATGGCCTATATCGACTTTCTAAGTCATATTAGAGCAAAATATACGAGTACAAACCAAATTTCAGATCAGAAGCATAAGAAGCAGCAAGGTTGGGGTGAATCTGCCGGATTTGTTACATGGCAGCTATATAAAATATTGGTCTTAATTGAGTGAGTCTTCGCAAGACGTCTTTAAGTTCCGAAATATGCGTAGAAACCGAATTTGGGATCAATATCTTAACAACTAGAGTTTATGCCAAAAATACTGACAGCAAAATACCCGGACCAAGTAATGTGGTACCTGTGGCTTTGAATTAATTTTATTTGTTTTTGATTTTTTTAATATGTGGGGAGGCGCATTTGCATATCTTCGGTGTTTTTGCTCGGATCTTATTGTGGTATACAGAATAGATTGATATTGGGCATAACTTAATATATGGTAAGTCACTAGGTTCAAACTAAAAACTTGTACATATATATAATTTATGGCGTCGGAGGTGCTTTCTTCTGTCTGTTACATACATTTGCACATCTTCATAATCCCCTCTTTCCCATTTTTAATGGGTACAGGTTATAAATAACTGTGTGCTACTATACACTTACAGCGTCTGTCTCCAATTTCTATACCTGAACACTACAAATTCATACACCCAAAAAAAATGTTGTCATCAAAATGACTAAATTTAGACATCAATTTGAAACTATTGAGTATCTATTTCTCTAATACTCCAAGTATCAAATTGATATCTTCCAAAGTATTAACATGATATTTCGAGGATTTCAAATCGATACTAACGTATATCAGGTTGACAATTTATTGTATTCTTTTTTTTGTTTCAATTTGACACTAAGTCTTTTTAATTTGATTATTCAACTATCAAACTGTTTGTTTCATTTTAATACTAGCTTGTATTAATTTAATATTTTTTCTTTCTTTGTCATTAAAATTAAAACAAAACATTTTATAAAAATTTTATTTCTAACTCTATTAAAATGTAAATTATTTACACTATTAATTAAAGTGTGGAAGTGGAAACATATGTCTCTCACTGTATGCCTCGTGTCCACGCGAATGTTGCTTAACCAGAAGTCACCATATTGGTATGCCTCTTGCTCGGACCCGTACATCAGAGTTCCCCATCCATAGACCCTGGGGCACGAACATACTCTTTGTGTGTTAGAGAGAGAGACACAGTCACATTTTCGCGCTCTCTTCTGGGGGAACCCTGCCTTACATGTAGCAGTTTACGCCTTCAGAAACCTGAGGTAAAAACGCGAAAAACGCCTGTTCTGCAGCTTTCTTGGTTTCGCACCTCTCGCTTGTGGGTTGTCTTGCAAAGCGCTGAAACTGTCACAGCAGCATTGTGGCTTGTTGTGTGTCCTGTCTAAAGAGTTACATTTGTTATTTACATATATTTTCAAAAAACGACATGAATACTCAGCTGCTTACACTTACCTTGCAAATATGCGCCATTTGAAATCCACTTATTTATCTTCATCACGTCGCGACGCGTCGTCTGGGAAAGGGTTCTCCATAGCCTTTACTTTTAACTGAGTACACATTTGTTTACACTAAAAGTAAAATCACTAAATGTGACATATCAAGCATCGCCAGCTGCGACATTCGGCATGCTTCGTTTGGCAATTCATACGTTCTTCGAATTTTCGAAATAAAAAAACAATTGTTTCATTTCAAATTAATACTTCTGCTCATCAAATAAATATTCGAAGTTTCATTGCATTGATACAAAAAAAAAAATGATACTAGTTTCAGTTTTGACACCGTAAACAGAAGAAGCCTGTGGTACAAATTGAGCAACCTGAATGTATCATACAAATATATAAAAGTGCTGCAAAACTTATACGATGGAGCGGGAGGCAGCGGTTTGGGATGGATCAGAGGTGTCCAACTGGTTTGAAATAACACTGGCGTAAAACAGGGCTGTCAGCTAAGTCCACTGTTATTCGCACTTTATATCGATGACATAGTTCACTGGATAAGAGGTGGAGTTTCGGTAGGAGGAACACTCATAAAAGTTCTCATGTACGCGGATGACTTGGTTCTGATGACAGATTCACCGGAGATTCTGCAGGAAATGCTAGATGACGTTTACAACTACTGCTGTATTTGGGGTCTCACAATCAATGTTGACAAAACCAAAGTTCTACCCATACGGAACAACAGAGGAAGGATCAGGAGCAATGAAAAGTGGCACATTAACGGATCGGAAATCGAGAGAGTTAAATTCTTTAAGTACCTAGGGGTTACGATATCTTCAAATATGTCTCTCAGCAACCATTTGCAACAGAAGTATCGCGATGCCATCAGAGCCCTCAACAGCACCTGGAAAACCTTACTTAGCAACGCAAATGTTCTGCATAGCATTAAATACAGGATGTTCCAGGCTACCTCCAGTTCAATCTAATGTACGCATCCCAGGTGTGGGGTTCAAGGAATATGATGTTGAGAAGCTACACGTTTTTATTTAAAAAGATGTACAGGTTGCCCCGGGAAATACGCCAAATTACGCCTTATTTGTCGAAACTGGCCTCTCTCCTCTCTACTGCCAAACATTAAATGCACACTTTGCATATATGAGGAAGATAATTTCTTTGCCAGATACCCGTTTGGTAAAAACCATTGCCAGGGACTTACAGTCAAAAAGAGCCCAGTGTTTTGAAGCCTGGAGCAGGCTTGCAGAGGAGCACGGTGTTGGAATCTGCATCAGCAACACTGATTCGTGGGAAGAGGCACACTCACAAATTGTGGAAAAAGTCAGCAACAGCTTTATGTTAAAACATATTCGACAGGCAAGAGCGAGCGAGCACAGAATAATCTACAGGCAACTTAACTATTCCCTTGGGAGAAAGAATCTATTTCAACAACAAGCACAGCCAAAACCAAATTTCCGCAATATTCAAAGCAAGATGCGAAATGCTAGATCTGAATAACAGACGTTACACCAGAGGCACGGAAGCCAAGTGCACATTGTGCAACCTTAATGTGAAGGAGGACACTTGCCATTTCATAGGAGTATGCCCGATTCTAAGCGAAATAAGAAAACTATACTGGCATCAGGCACAGCTCTCAACGCAACAGGTTGTCATCATTCTGAATGGTGAAAACTGGAACAGCCTACACCAGTATATTAAAGATGCGTCAACATACAGACGGCGAATACACGGAAAATATTTTTAGTTAAGATAATGTTTAAAAAAAAACAAAAAAAAAAAAGGGCCTTTTCTCGCATTATTAAATGTTCTAAATACAAAAGCTGACGGCACACAGCCAAAGCTAGTTATTTTCCTAGATTTTATTCCCATATTTGTATAATTTTTCACGATATATTTAAACCTAATTATGTTAATTTATTGAATAAAATCGCCAATATGAGACAACGTATCAGAAAATTATAATATATTTTTTTTTTGGAGTACCTAACATTATATTATTACTTTACTATCCTTACCTTTCTATTGTATTTTATTTAGTACTATACACTTAACAGCAGAAGCCAAAAACTTAAAGAGGGGCGCTTCTTAAAACTTCTAAAAAAAGTTTATATTTTCATCCCCACAAGGTTACCAAATGGCAGATTTTGCGGGACTTAAAACTAAAATATGGTTCCACAAAAAAATGAATCAAAACTTGTGTTCGAAATCTTAATATGATCTCAATTCGATGTGCTTATCAGATGTTGATTTACATGTGTTTACATTTGATGTGTGCCACTTTTTTTTTTTTCTTTTGCCCTGCTGCAATGTGACATAAATCTACTTAAATTTGACTAAAACCACGCTGATCGGATTAAGCATGAAAACTTGCATAACATTTTACAGTTTCAACTCACGCACACAGACAATTGCAGCCTGATGATTATCCTGCATGCACACAAATGCGACAGATTGGCTTCCTTTTTGCAGGACGAAGAGAAGGGAAGTTATTGAGAAATAAATAGGTCTGCTTGCCGGTAGACAAAATGTAACAAAATACTCGAACGGCTGTTTGTTTATCCAATGTTTTTCGGTTAGATGAGCACACAACTCAAAAAAAAAGACAGGAGACGCACCCCGAAACACAAACAATATAACATTCTAACGTCACAGATTTCACAGATAAACCAATTCGAGCAGGGCAATGAATTGGTAAAAAGGTCGAGCAACACCAAAGCGAATCTTTGCCTAGGGAAGGGTTAAATTGTAGGTTTTGCACGTGTGCGAGCAAAAGGGTTTCGCAATGTGTGTCAACCTTTGCTTTTTTTACTAAAAAGGCGTAAAACAATCAATTTGGCAAATAAAATTCGATTTGCGAAATGGAGAAATGTTTAAAGCGAATCGGGAATATTGAGGAAATGTGCAAAGTAATAAAATATATTTAGAGCATAAATCGCACCCTGTGGACTGCCACTTGCTGCTTACACCACATCCCTCTTTTTGCAATTTGTTACCATTTTTGGTTTTCTTATCTACTTAGAGAAATCGCCAAATTGTTTTTGCCCGCCCCGTTCAGGGTATTAGCATAGCCAGCCAATGGGAGGGGGACTATGCCGTCATTGATCCAACGATAGTCATCTCAAACGCGAGCTGCACACGCTAATGATGCCCGGATCTGGTGCCATCCCTTGATGACAATTCTGTAGGCAGCTTAGCAGCTCACCCGCTGCGTATTTGCGCCATTGTCCTGCTCGAGGACAACGGCAACAACGGCCTTATAATGATTATTGTTAAGATAAATCCCGACACCTTCAACAAAGCTGCACAAATGACAAACGGCCCGAGAGCAGAACTGCAGCTGAGATGAGCTTGGCATCTTGGCGAGTGGATCAAGTCACCCCTTACCCTTCGGTGTAACGGAAAATGTCAGTCAGTCAGTCAGTCAGGCAATGCTTTTTCGACTCTTGCCGGTTCATTCAACTAAATAATTTGAGTGCTCTTTCATGCAGGTCCAGTGGCTCATGTTTCACAGGATTCGGAATTCAGGGACTGCTGCTGCTGCTGCTGCTGCTGTTGGTACATTCGTTTTGTAATTCTGTGGCAGGTGACGGGCAATCTTCCATTGTTCCGACCTCAACTCACCCCATATCGAATTGTAAGGGCGCACAAATGCCCCCTACAATAAAAACAAGCTGCAATGCACACACACACACACACACACACACAGTTTTTATGTGCACTGCCATATACAATATTTATTTGAATTTAAGTCTTTTGTTTGGAATCTGAAATCCGCACACACATTGACAGCATCTCATTTTGGCTTAGGGTTGTTTGCTTTGCTTACTTCCAATACTTACCCACCTTGCCCTGACTTTGCTCTTGCTGCTTCTGCTCCTGGAGAATAACCATATCATAAATCCATTTCATCAACTTTATTATCAAAAAATAAATTTTACAATTAAAATTCATACAACTCATCACCTTAACTATATATAACCCTGATTCTGACTAGCTGGAGTTCCTTGCATTGCAATCACTTTGTGTATAGCTATAAAGGATATTCAATCGATTGTACATTTTACATTTTGGTTAAGAATAGTTTTGGGTTCTTCTTAAAGGTACATAGGTAGATGCTCTCACTTAGGCTAGGATGTAAGGAATTTGTTGTTGCAAATGTGGTATATAAATCAGTCGTAACCAAGTCAAAGATGGAGCTAGCCAAAGCTGGATCTTTAGAGTTTTAAAAAATGTTTCCGTTTCGATAAATGATGGAAACAGCCAAGTTTTCTTTAATTCTCCAAAAACTTATATTCAGTAATTCAGCATACTTAGGGCAGGCTTTGTGCCATATTTATTAGTTGTCAATTGCTGCCATACATGTGTGAACACCTGCCAGAGGCAGTGCCAGTTGACTGTTGTCATATATGTTCAGAAAAAATCTGTCAATACTTCCATGTATTTTACACAGTCTGAACAGATTGCCAGATGACTGGCATTAAAAAGCAGGGAACCTGATTTCTTACTTGTCTGAGTTAGCATATGAGCTCATAAATATTATAACTAAAACCAATACACATTAAAATAAATAGTACAAAAAAAAACACTATAAAAAGAGACAGAAGAAGCAGAAAAACATAGTAGAGCAGATAATAAAATAATAATTTAAATAAAAAAAAAAAACTCTGCCTAAATAATTGAGCCTGAACCTGTCCCGAACAAAATGGTCGTTTCGGCACAGCAAAGAAGTATATAACTAACAAAAATTTGAACTTTTTGCCAAGCAAAGCAAAAAAAAAATAAATCATCCAATTATAATTACTTTTCCTAATTTCGGGATGGGATGACTATTTCTTGTAGATGCCATAGAAATGAGAAAACTCAATATTAGCGCTCGTAAACTCGGTCGTAATAATATAATCAGGCCTGTTCCCGTTTTCGACTTCGATTAAATCATGCGGAATCGGAATTGTTAAATGTTCTTGCTGCCAAAAACCGACTGTCTTATTCGAGTTTTAACTTCAAAATTCAATTACCTTCCATCGATCCTCTTCTTTAATCTTTAATACCAATTCCGATTAATCGGATTCGGAAACGGGAACAGGCTTGTATATGTTTTTAAGCTTATCTGCGAGGTTTGGTCAAAAAAAAATGTTCAAGTATCGTCTTTTAGTAAGGCTGCCTTCACACTGTTCGATACATGAGAAGTGATAATCTAGTAGGACTGCAATTCCCCATGAAAATCTATGAATTTAAAAATATTCAAATTTTAAGCATAACAGATAGCGGGACTACTAGAATATCATGTCTCACGTGTCGATCAGTACGAAGGAAGCCTAACTTTGTGAATATTTATCGAACATTTGATTTAAAGCACGAATCAAGGTACGAACCGAAACCTTTCCACAAAAACCTCAATCCTCATCTTTTCGAACATTAACCATTTGTCATCCTTCGAATCGGATCTCTTCGAAAATATTTCGGGTTGGCAGCCCTGATTAAAATAACAGCTCAATTCCCTTGAGAATAAAGCAGCGAAATTTTTAAACTTTATAACAGGACCATGAATCGAGATTTTCTTTACAAATACCATCGTTTGCGTAATGAAATTTAATTACTGTTACAATTACTACTATTTCATAATTAAAAATTTGAAGTACCATTACAATTATTTCAATCAGTGGTCCTGGAAATCTCTAGAGATTTTCGTATAAACGATTCGAACTAAACTGTGACTACTAAATTTGCAAAGTGCCAAGAATCGACCGCCTACTAGATTATTTTGAAGGAAAACCGTACATCAAATCTACTTGGCTTTTGCGATTTACTAACTTTTGCATCTAATCGTACCGGGCATATCCAAAAAAAATAAATTAAACTATAAAATGACGTTTATTACGAAAATCTCAGAGATTTCTGTGAAGAATAATTAGTAATTAAAATATATTGAAGTAATATCCGATGTAATTTTTCATTACTTAAAAGTAGTTGTAATGGTACTTAAGTTTTTAATTACCTAATACGTTGTAATTGTAATTTCGATTTACTTTTGTTTTGTCTCATGGAATGTTATAGCCTAGTTCCACTGATACAAAAAAGTACATTTAAAAATTTGGTGATTCCACAGGAAATGTACATTCTTAAACAAAAAACGTAATACGTTCAGGCCAAATACTTATAGTGTTGGGGACGAATAACAAAATATTTTGAAAACATAGAGAATTTGGTGTAAGAAAATTTTAATAGGAGCCCTGGTCAGAATTATGCAATAGAAATCCATATCTTTGATTATTAGATCCATATTAGTAGTTTATCCTACTTTTGAAACTGATGAGGATATTTATGAGCAAAAAGAATGTTTGACATTAAGAAAAAGTACTACCAAACTTTTTCTAAAAGTAAGAAAAATTAAGAAATAGTCGTCAATATATATTTATAAATAAAAAACATTTATATAAATAAATAACCAACTAAATATAGAGAACAAAATATGACATTAAATTGATAATACTTGTTGGCAAATGGTTTTCTAAAAGTTTTGGTAGCTTTTATTAAATTTAAAGCAGTTTTGGGTATATATAAAATATCGGACGAAATTACACATGTTGATACTTTTCATAAAGTTTCCGGAAAAATGTAACATCTGATTAACAGACTTCAATTCCAAAAGTTTAAAAACAAAGATATAGAGAAAAAGTCCACAAAAAGAAAATAGAAAATCAGTAAAAAGAAGATATCAAAAAACGAAAGGTAGAAAAGAAGAGAAGAGAGAGAAAGAGAGAAAAAAAAAAAACAAATACTAAAAAAAACAAGATAATAACGTTTGAGAAAAGAAAAATAAAAAAATTAGAAAAATTTGTTTGACAGTTGGGAAAAATTGATTCTGTTATAAATCGAAAATATTCTACCAACCTAAACGTTCAGTGGTTCACAGCAGCCTCAAACCAACGGTTTGATTAACATTCAATCATAAACGTATCCGTTTTCGAATTTCCGAATTTTTCTCATATTAAGAAATTAAGCTTTAAAAATACCACAAAGTATGTTAATTTAAAAAGCAAACGATAGTTAAAACAGGTGGCTTAAACCAAAGACATTAGAATATAAGAGTAACGCATACGATTTTTTTGCACTTGATTTTTTGCCCCTGGCTTTTCATCTGGCTTTTCGCTCTCTTGAAATTTTTTCCAGAAGCTAGAGAGAGAGAGAGCGCTCTAGAGCCAGCGACAGCGGACGACTGTAAGTGTGCACACGCATTCCAAAGCATTACTCACACAAGCAAGTTCATTCTATTTTTAGATTTTTACGCTCTCAACTTTGTGTGAGCGGAGAGACGCGATATTCGGCAACACCAAAAAAAAAACAGCTGCATTTTGCAAAACCATTGTATGGGCGTTCGGCATCTTAGAGATTATATTGGTCTTTGCTTAAACCCATATACATAAACTCATTATATAAATACAGATACGTTTATAAGTTCCAGCATTAATACCCCAATCACCACCATAAGCCCAACAGAAAATATGAAAAACTATTGTGGCCGTGTACGGCCTAAGTAGTAGGTCGATCTCTTGCTTCGCATAAAATTTCTTTAGAAAATTGTTACACAATAACATATAATTTATATAAAAAAAAATAAATAATTTTATCTTATTATAGAAAATTTTTAAACACACGCCAAGAGATTGATAGAAGCTTGACTTTGGGGCTTTATAGCCAATTTTACATTTGCATTGTAATTAAAGGGTGATTTTTTACAACTTTCTTTTGGCAAGAATGTTTTTGGCAGATCACATGTTCAATTTGGTTTGTAATTCAACCATGGATCCACTTAAAACAAACAATGCTGGCAGATTATTGAATTTTATTATTAAAATTCATGCTTGGTTCAGAAAGTGCGTTGTTCACTTCTTCCATTTAATGGTCAGTTTGGGCGAACCTTCTGAGGCGGCTCAGAGCGAAATAACTGTGGACGTTGTCCAAAAATACCTGTTATTTACGGACCCTTTAAGTAAAGAGTCAGAAATAAACCTTTCACATCGTCTCTTGAAAAAATCGGTCTGCGCTCAACGAACAACCAATTTTATTGTTGTTTTCCTTTTCGCTCTGCTCATTCGCCGACCGTTTTGTCGGGAGGGAGGAAAATAAAAGTCTTTTGCGTTTGTATGCGAGTGAGAACGCTTACGCTGAGCCCTTCATTATTTTGCTCATCTGCTGACTGTTCGATCGCTCTCCTTAAAGTGTCATTAATGAGCACAACAAGAAGAGCTCAATTGAGAACAGTCAACTGAAAACCAAAACGAAGAAAAACAAAGTGCTCTGCTCAGAGAGAGAGAGAGAGAAACGAGCGTGCATGGTTTTTTTCGGTCTTGTTACTGAGCAGACCGCAAAGGGAAAAATGATCAACAGTTATTTGCTAGCTCTCGCTAGCATTCATATTGCACCCTAAAAAGGCTTCCAAAAATGACTGGACTATAATATAGAGAATTATATATGGATTTTTTTTTGCCTTTTAATGATATCAATTATGATTTATTTCCTTTTAAAGTCGTAATGACCATTTCTGGATATGATTTTAAAATTATAATGTTTCAATTTGGATATTGTAAAAGTTTTATAAGTTCTGGAAAAACTGTCTAAAGTTATTCTGCGAGCCGAAACTTTTTTTCAAGCAGAGGAGGTCCGGTTCGGGTTCAGAAGGTTCAGTTCTGGGTCCGAACTGGTTCTCCGGGGTTTGCTTCTTGATTATTATAGAAAGTTAAAAAAAAACCTTAAATGACCATGAAATTTCAAGTCGTTTCGAAGTGTAACCTTTAGCTCTAAAGCACACCTAAAAAAAAATTTTTGCAAAATCAGGAATCTTTATGTAAAATAATCCAACATAATTTTGGTGTCAAAATGTTGATTTGGCAGCAATTTTTCCTGATTTAAATACTGAACATAAGTTAGAGAGGGTAAACTAGTGCTGTTATAAGGAAAATCAACTAGTTCCCTGCTAGCCTCAAAAATTTCTTCCTTGGACACGACTGAATTACCTATATCCACATTTGAAAACTGCAAAAAAGAAACAATTTGGTTTTTTCTTTGCAGTTTCAGCTCTGATTGAAAATTCAAATCCAAGTCTAACTTTTCGAATAAAAAAGCTACACTTGGAGTTGAATTTGACCTAAACTAAATATCAACTGAATGTTAAGATGGGTCGGGAAAGTGATTTAGGGGAATTGCTGGACCATCTAAGTAAGTGATTTTTGCTACTGTTCACACAAAATTCAGTCACTAGATTATCTCTTGGGCTTCCCCTAAGCCAGTTTCCTCTGAACTATACACAAAACATATCACCTTTTGACTAGCTAAATAATTATGCCCAAAAAACTATGCTATACCTGATGCGTAAAAGCTTTGTAATGAGTTTGTTGGGGGGGCTGTTCCTCTGGGTAATCCTTCCAAGGCGGCGTCTGTGTGTAGAAACTGCTTTGCTGATGCAAACCTGGCTCTGTGGTGGGTGTAAGTTGAGCAGCTGCCTCAAAGCTGCCACGGAAGAGGTCATATTTCTCCTGCGAGAAGTTGGGGTTTCCAGAGGTCGTTGTCTGTGGCTGCTGCTGCTGTTGCTGCTGCTGCTGCTGATAGCAGCGCATGCTGCTGCTAAAGTCAAAGCCGGTGGGTTGCTGCGTCTGGTTAGCTGGTGTATAATCCATGTTGTTCGGCTGGTACGACATCAGGTGATGTGGATGAGTTGGCGGAGCCTGTGTCTGATTGTAGGGAAACATGCGACCGCAACCAAACATGGGAAATGGCTGGGGATTCACAAAGAGGGCCTCAAACAGCTCCTTGGTAATGCGTTCTCCACTCAAGGTGAAATTCTGCAGCTTCTCCAGATCCAAATTAATGGTATTCCCGCTCTCCAGGACTTGTTCCAAGGCAAAGATATAATTGTGAGCAAATCGCAGAATCTCAATTTTGGTCAGCTTGGTCTCTTCCGGCAGAGAGGGCAGGGTCACTCTTAATTTTTCCAAGGCATCGTTTAGGGTATGCATGCGATTGCGTTCCCGATCGTTGGCCTTCATGCGACGGAACTTCTTGATGCGCACCACTTGGGTGGGACTGCGTGAGCGAGTGACTCTGTTCTTGCCGACGGCATATTTGCGCTTGGCCCTGGGAGCGTCTGGATCTTCGGGTGATTTCAAGGGAGTGCTGGTCAGCTGCGGTTCAAAGCCTCCACTATTCGCTCGACTATTCAGATGCTCCACCAAAGTGCGTCCACTGCGTGTACTGTGATTGCTGCTGGTATCGAGTAGACCCACAAATCCCGGTGGCGGTGAGTTGATTGGGGCTGCCTCCCAACTGCCGGCATAGGCCAAAGGGTTGGGAGCTGCGCCTGCATTGTAGCTCTCCTCGAACTCCAAACGTCGACGCGCACTCAGATTGGCCTCCGTTTCGAAACTCTTCTCATAGCCGCTATCGAATGAGGCATCATCGTCATCCTCATCGAAATCAAAGGATTGCGATTGTGCACTAAACGCATTAAAGCAGGCGGACATTTTGGAATCGGTTCTCTATTTACGCATTCTACGTGTCACAGGAGAGAGATTTGGGTGTTTCTTTCGTGTTTCGCGTGCCCGCACCAACTAAAAGCTGGCAAGGAGTGCGCACCGGTTTTATGTGCCCGGCCATTAGTGTGAACGGGCAGTAAGCCCGCTGATTTAGCCGCCAGCGGCAGCGGTAACAACCCTCGGCGCATTGTCGTCGGTCGTGGCGGCGCCATGGTACACAAATCCCAAAAGATATGCGCGCAGTGATTGTCGCCAGAGGGGTGGAAATATACCCACACACTTACACACACTCACACACAGACGGGGAGAATCAATTCGTTATACCCGCTAGCACTACCAGTCAAAATACGAGCATTTTTTACGCTTAACCGACGACCTTTAAGCTCTAAGCCAATGGGAAGGATGTGTGTGTCTAGTCTGCTGAGGATCAGTGATGACGCCAGCGGGTAAATGGAAAATAGTTCAAGGCGGCACAAGTTCAAAGATTCAAATGGTATGAAATGGGGAAATACTATATATGACTTAGTTTAGATCTGACCACAGAGTAAGTAAAACAAAATAGGTTAATCATAATACATTGAGTTCTCGATTTTTTCAGATTAGAACAATTAAATTTCAAAAATACTTAAAATCTGCATTAAATAAAACTTAAATTATAAAATGGCTTTAGGGATCTGCATTCAGTTGCATTACACAAAAAAGAGCATGATTCTAGCGTGCAGAGTAATTGCTGAGAGCGCGAGAGAGTTAAAGAGTAGATCGTTTTGCTAAAGTGTTCATGTAAATGTAAAATTGGCTATACAGCTTCTCCAACGGGGCCATGCCAAGCTTCTCAAAGTGTTCATGGAAATGATTATATTCCCTATAGAGTTTTAAATTCTCGTAGAGAACACACGGAAAAAGAAAGAGTTGGGTTAGTTAATATGTGTCCATTCGATTTATATTTTTTGACGAAAACCATCTATTTGGGACCATTTTGCATTGTGAAAAAATTATGATAATGTTAAGAACATCACAAATAAAAAAAAAATTTTTCAATATGTTTATAAACCGCTAAAGCGCCCATAAGCCTTTAGTTTGCATCGAAAAACGTTCGATGTCCAGAACGAGCTAGCGGCCGCGTGAAAACCAACACAAATGCAGTAAATGTATCTCAAGCAAGAGCGCTGACTACGTATAAGCAACATTGTTATCTCTTTTTAATTTGCCAGAGACATAGTAGAGTGAGAGGAGAGTCATATATGAAATTGTTGTTGCAGGTCTGAACGCTCCAACAACAAAACCTTAGCTCGAAAAGAAAGAGAGCACAGCACGCATATGAATTTATTGTTGCTTTTTGTAGACTTATGGCGCACGCGGCCCATATACGCGTCAGCTATTTCTTTGCGTCAAACAACTACGAATGCGAGGCTTGCGGAATGGGCTTCGGCACCCCTGTTCTAAGCGAATGTCGTGCCCTTATTGCTTGCTGAGCGGCTAAGTGCCAAGTGCTTACATTTCAGGGAATCAAACCAATTCGTATTTAGGTTTCGGTTGTGGTTCTGGTACTTACCGAAATTAATGCTTCGATAAAAGGTTCTGTTTTGGTTCTCACATTATTTCGGTATTCGGTTCCGTATCGGTACCTGGATTTTTATTTCGGTATAACCAAAGAAGAAAAAATCGGTTATTGGATTTTTATCAATTTTTAACGAAGGATAGGATGGACAGCACAAGTACTTTTCTGTTCACTGGTTAATATGACATTATAATAAGGCTCTATGAATATAGGATGCAATATTTTCAAGGAGACTGGTTTCTCGTTTTTCGTTTTCACAAAAGAAAAGTTTTTCCAAGCCAGAATCCTTTTTAAAGCTTACGATTTAACTAAACTGCTTTAAGGGTATAAACTAAGTGCTAGCTTTACAGACTATTTCTTGCACTCAGAACCGAAACCGTACCGGTACAATGTCTAGGTTTTATTCGGTACCCCAATATTGGTACTAAAATTCAAAATATCGGTTCCAGTTCTGGTTCTGAACTTAAATCTGTTCTTTTCGGTATACGGTTCCGGTTTTGGTTTCGGGTTTGATTCCCTTGTTCAATTCTTTACTATGATTTGGTCGCTATCTCTTGCAAGAGCTTGATAGTAGTATGAGCTAAAATTCCGATCCGTGTTAAGTCTCGAAATCCTGAGTTCTAATCCCAGTAAAGTAAGTAAAAACAAAATAAAAAATTTTCAATTTTCTTTTTTTTTAAGAAAAAGACATTGCCATTAAGGGGGTCCCTTCTTTCCATACATGATTAATATTTGTTCTTTCAAGCACAAAATGTTCTTGATACATATCCGAGCCAAGGCATTCATAAAAGTGAGCACAAAATGATTAGAAGACAAGCCCAAGCCGTGAATTAGTGGAAACAAAATGTTCATGATATAATGTCATCAATATCGTGCTTATTAGATTATCCTCAACAAAAATATATGATTTGACAAAAGTACTTTTTCATATGGTTTCTTATACGAGCTAGGAAAAAAATTAAGACTTGCCGAAAAAGAGAGGATTTTGGAAAAAGTAACGTAAATTTTTATAGTTTTTGGGCTTTAGCTTTTAAAAAGCGAAATGATATCGCAAAACTGAAAATATGTAAAATAAGAAGAAACAAAGGACTATCACCAACTTTTTTTCTAAGATTTTTAAAATTTTTCAGAATAATTTAAAGTTGGGAAAAAATCGATTTTATCAAAAAAGCTAACTGTGTGTACAAGTTTTGATACAATGAAAATAGCTTGTCACAACGGTTAGCGACTTCGACCAAACTTCGCAGATCAGCTTAAAAACATTACATATTTCCCATGACCGTGTTTGAGAGCAGTAATATTGAGAACAAAACTGTTTTTCTCACTAAAACCCATTTTCCGAGCGAACATTTGTATGGCAGCTACAAGAAGTAGTCATCCGATCCGGTCGGTTCCGACATATTAGCAGCGTGCAGTAAAAAGAAGACTCTGTGCAACTAGACATCGGATTTTAGGTGAAAACATATTTTTATTGTGCGGTCCAAAATAATTTCTGATCGCATACAAATTTGTTTCATGAAAAGTAGAATAATTTAAATCCTCATGCGTTTTGCATATTTGACATATTTGCATATCTTCGACCTAAAAGCATATTTGAGAATATGCTAACATATATTAACCTATTTCGACCTATTTTGGAATATGTCATATGCTTTTACATATTTAGAGAAAAAATATATGCTACCAAGTAGGCGTCTGCACATAAAAATATGCCTTTTATTCATGGTTAAAAACGAAAGTAACGAACAAAGCAACTACGGTAAATGCTTCGTAGCGCACCGACCGAAAGAGAAGAAGGTCCCAATTTTTTTTGTGTTCACCACGCGGGCAAGCAAATCCGTTTTGGTTAGGAACGCTCGGTGCAAAGGAATTTTTGGTTTGGACCTTGGAGTAGGTATGTTACACTCTGAAAGGAACGATAGAGCTTAGATAATGGAAAAGGAAGGACAAAAAAGAAGAATTGTATTTAAAATCACTTTATCGTGATTGACAAATCATTAAATTGCGAAATGCGAAAAGAAGAGGACTAGTAGCAGTATTGCACCATATTAAAATACCAATTAAGTTGCAAATCATTTCATAACTATTGCATTAGCACACTTTTTAGCTTAGGCTCTCCATGGTAGTTTAATCAATAATTCCTTAAAAAATTGCTTTTAAATACCACAAGCAACTGCAAGGCTATGATTGTTATCTTACCGATCCGCGATACCATGGATGACCAATGGTGAAGAGGAAAAATGATCGAGAAGAAAAAATCCGAAACGTCATCAGCTCCATTATTTTCGCTTGCAACTAAGTGTAGGAATCTGCCAGATGCTAAGCAAAAACCGAAATTTCATAATATTTTTATGATAAGGTTCGCGCCTCCGAATCACTTTTTGCTCGTATGTAAACTGAACACACTCACAAAATTCGGTACTGCCTTTTGCGGTCACTACTATTCGACTCCTACCGTACGAGAAAACGGAAGTACAATACAATTCAAACCATTTACCGTAATTGTACTTTGAATAGTACGCTATGAGGCATTTACAGAGCCTGCCTGTGTATAGTACCTTCTCGAGTTTAGTATTTATTGCGTTCTAAACATAAGTACGGAATTTTTTAGTGGTATTTTAACCTATTTTAACATATTTTGACCTATTTCGAACCTATTTTAGCATATGCTTTTACCTAAAAAAACATATTTTGGATATGATCATCTTAAAAATTTTTAAATATTTTTGAATTTTTTATTAGCCCAATGCCAAAATTTTCGAATTTTTTAGACCAAAAACAAAAAAAAACCTAAAATCCGATGTCTAGTTATAAGGGTCTTGCCTTTATACTTTAAATGCATTTCCAGTGTGTAGATTACATTCAAGCTGCGTAAGGCATATGTGGGTGTAGTGATTGGCAGTCTTAAAATCTTTTTTACAAAATACCACTGTAATTTGTATAGCTCTTCAAATTACTTAAAGCCCCTTACCTGAGCGCAATGCGTCTGTATGGCTCTGCAAACAGATTGAAATATTTTCCATTTAGCATCGATTAATATTTTTCCATTACTGACAAAGTTTTGCCAGGTCATTCTAATAGCATTTTTAGCTGCTTCATTTCTATTTGCAATATTTTTCTTGAGAGATAGCGTAAGCGTAAATAAAATCCTTTATGGTACCGGTATGAGTATTCCGAAGTTATTTTTATGTATTCGTTATTGAAAGTCCAAAGTCCAATTTTTCTTAAGTTGAATTTCATGTTTCATACTCTGAAATATTCTTCCAATCTTTAGATCATCCAGTGGAGGACCTCCAGCGTATCTGCTAAGATTACAATGTCATCAGCATGCAACAGTAATCGAATGTTTTTTCCCTCTGGGCTCACGCCTCTCCCAATGTTCAGTTCATGGTTCGGGGATCCATGAGAAACCCAAACCGAATCTGTTCTGAGGTGATTGTCCGACTTGCATAAAACTGTTATTTGTCAAAATTGAACTAAAGCTAATACCGAAGCACTCCTTTTGTGTATCTTTAATATTAAAAACTTTTTTTTTCATATAAAACGGTTCGAGGTTATTGATCTCACAATCGTTCATTCAAGATTAAGCCTCCCTTGGGAAAGCTTTAGATTTGTATTTTCATTTTCAATTTTTTAAAACAACATTGAACTTGTGGCCGCAGCTCGTTCCTGCCTAACAGAAAGGTTTCAATTACTTGCAACTCTTTTGTCACTTTTGCAACTAAACCGCAATAATCATTTAGGGCTTACGCCTGTCGCTAAACGAATTACCGCCACGTGGCCAACAATTCCGACCAAAAATGGGAGAAAAAAAAAACGCAACATGTGTAGTACTCCCACTGCCACTAGCTTAGGCGGTGGCACGTGTCGTAAGGCTTACCGGCTGCTCAAGTGGCAGAGTGTGCCAAAACAAAACAAGAAATGGAAGATGAGCCATTTGAAAGCGATTGCAGTTTGGGGCCACGTGCAGATTTGTTATGATATGCGGCAATTGTGGCACAAATTGTGGGCACGCGTAAGGACTTGTGAAGTGTTAAGTGTGTCAAGCAGGCTAATTGAGGAAAGAAAGTGATTTTTGAGCTAAATTAATAATCCTGGGAAATGTTAGCCCACCCAAAAGTCTTTCCAAATAAATAAATGTCGTTTATTATAAATTAAATTTAATTAACAACTTAATTGAGATGAATTACAACTAAACATGATAAGCTTTCCCTAATTTTACTTAACCTAAGTAATCCTCTGTTCCGGCTTTCCGGCATCCGTTTTTAAAAATTCCCACCAATGTGGGCCACGTGTCGTTGTTGTATTGTTGTTTCTGTGACCGCCTACACGTGTGGCTAATTCTGAGCTCTTGCTTCCAATGCGTATCAATTAAGCAGTTAATTAAAACCAATTCTCGCCTTCAGGCATCCACCAAGTCCTGGACAAACAGATGTGTACACATTTGAATCCATTGCGCATTGTGAGCCAAAGCAAATACTCGATGTGTGTGTGTGCCCCAGGCTAATTGCATTCTAACAAGCGAAGCAAATTCAATTTTCCAGTCTGTTCTCTCGTCCTGTTTTTCAACCCCCCCGCACATTCGTTCCAAGCACGTATTTAGAAGGGAACAATTTCCTCCTCATACAAAGGATCCAGTTCCATGACATTGGTATAGCAATGCTCCGCTGGCACATCTGAAGAATCCGAGGATAACTCAATTACATCCGCTGCATAGGCAGTGGCCACTCTACCCGTATTTAGTGGTCTGGGTATGCGCAAAGGCAAACCCCCACGATGGCCACGACTGCCGCGACCTCCTCCACGACCGGTTCCTACTGTACCACCTCTTCCCACTCCTCCAGCGCCACGACCACCACCACGTGCTCTGCTCGCCGGTCTACCACGTCGTCGTTTCATGGAAGCTGGTCGCGGTGGTGCATCATCGAAATCAGTTGAAGAATCAGAGGTTAACTGTTTGATGCTTTTCAAACGACTGTGCGAGGGCGTGGGAGAGGGCGAATCGGAGTTGAGGTGCATGAAACGCTTAAGTCGTTTTCTCACTTGGCTGGTGAGATCTGAAGTTGGTGTGGATGGATTGCTCTCTTCGGTGGGTGTAAAACTGCGACTGGCTGGACGACTGGAAGAATTAGCTTTTAGTTTTCTACGTTTAGGCTGCTGCGACTGCTCCTGACAGTAGTCCTCATAGTTAAACCGTTTGAGACGAACGCGCAGGCCACGCAATGGTTCATAATCTGCTGCGGTCAGTAGACGGAGACGCACTTCAACTGGCCGTGTCAGACACTCGTGAATGAGACGCTGCTGGATGGACTCTTCGGAGTCTACTGAAATTCTCTCAGATTTGATTCGCTTGGCGGGATGAGCGATTTCCTCAGATTTGTCAGTTTCAGTTGTAGTTTTATTCTCTTGCCTGATTTCTTCTCGATTTGGATTCTTTTCCTTTAAATTCTTTTCTTCTTTAGCTGGATTCTTCTTCGTCATTTTGGTTTTATTTTTATTTTCTTCTGAAGTAGCTTGAGCTTGTTTGTTTAATTCTGCTTCATTTTCGGTTTCTTCAGGAACTTCTGTTGGCTTTTCCGCTTCTAAAAGGGTCTGTTCAGTTGCCTCCTTCTCTTCAGACCGATTCTTCTCCTTTAGCTTGGTTAACTCTTCAGCTTTGTTCTTCTCCACAGACTTAATTTCTTCTGTAGCTGTAACCTTCTCCGCCAACTTGGCCTTATCTTCAGCTAGTTCTTCATTTGCTTGATTCTTCTCCGCCAACTTGTTCTTATTTCCCAAAAGATTCTGCTCTGCCAGCTTAGTTTCTTTTTCCTCTAGCTTCTTATCATTTTTGGTTAGCTTCTTCTTTTTTAAAAGGGTTTCTTCTTTAGCTTGATTCTTATCCGCCAACTTGGTCTTCTTTATTTCAAGATTTTGTTCCGCTAACTCGGTTTCTTCTTCCGCTAGCTTCATCTCCTTTGACTTGGTTTCTTCTTCCGCTAGATTCTTCCTCTTTAAATTGGTTTCTTCTTTAGCTTGATTCTTCTCCTTCAACTTGGTCTTCTTTTTCTCAAGATTTTGTTCCGCTAACTTGGTTTCTTCTTTCGCTAGCTTCATTTCCTTTGACTTGGTTTCTTCTTCCGCTAGATTTTTCTTCTTTATATTGGTTTCTTCTTTAGCTTGATTCTTCTCCTTCAACTTGGTCTTCTTTTTCTCAAGATTTTGTTCCGCTAACTTGGTTTCTTCTTCCGCTAGCTTCATTTCCTTTGACTTGGTTTCTTCTTCCGCTAGATTCTTCTTTATATTAGTTTCTTCTTTAGCTTGATTCTTTTCCTTCAACTTGGTCTTCTTTTTCTCAAGATTTTGTTCCGCTAACTTGGTTTCTTCTTCCACTAGCTTCATTTCCTTTGATTTGGTTTCTTCTTCCGCTAGATTCTTCTTCTTTGTATTGGTTTCTTCTTTAGCTTGATTCTTCTCCTTCAACTTGGTCTTCTTATTCTCAAGATTTTGTTCCGCTAACTTGGTTTCTTCTTCCGCTAGCTTCGTCTCCTTTAACGTGGTTTCGTCTTCCGCTAGCTTCATCTCCCTTGACATGGTTTCTTCTTTAGCTTGATTCTTCTCCTTCAACTTGGTCTTCTTATTCTCAAGATTTTGTTCCGCTAACTTGGTTTCTTCTTCCGCTAGCTTCGTCTCCTTTAAAGTGGTTTCGTTTTTCGCTAGCTTCATCTCCCTTGACATGGTTTCTTCTTCCGCTAGCTTCATCTCCTTTGACTTGGTTTCTTCTTCCGCTAGTTTCATCTCCTTTGACTTGGTTTCTTTTTCCGCTAGCTTCATCTCCTTTGACTTGGTTTCATCTTCCGCTAGCTTCATCTCCTTTGACTTGGTTTGTTCTTCCGCTAGCTTCGTCTCCTTTAAATTGGTTTCTTCTTCCGCTAGCTTCATCTCCTTCAACTTGGTTTCTTCTTCCGCTAGCTTCGTCTCCTTTAACTTGGTTTCTTCTTCCGATAGTTTCATCTCCTTTGACTTGGTTTCTGCTTCCGCTAGCTTCATCTCCCTTGACTTGGTTTCTTCTTCCGCTAGCTTCGTCTCCTTTAACTTGTTTTCTTCTTCCGCTAGCTCCATCTCCTCTGACCTGGTTTCTTCTTCCGCTAGCTTCATCTCCTTTGACTTGGTTTCTTCTTCCGCTAGCTTCGTCTCCTTTAACTTGGTTTCTTCTTCCGCTAGCTTCGTCTCCTTTAACTTGGTTTCTTCTTCCGCTAGCTTCATCTCCTTTGACTTGGGTTCTTCTTCCCCTAGCTTCATCTCCTTTGACTTGGTTTCTTCTTCCGCTAGCTTCGTCTCCTTTGACTTGGTTTCTCCTTTTGCTAGCTTCATCTCCTTTAACTTGGTTTCTTCTTCCGCTACCTTCATCTCCCTTGACTTGGTTTCTTCTTCCGCTAGCTTTGTCTCCTTTGACTTGGTTTCTTCTTCCGCTAGCAACATCCTCCTTAACGTGGATTCTCCTTGATCCAGATTCTTCTCCTTTGAATTGTTTTCTTCTTTAGCTTGACTCTTCTCCTCTAAACTGGTTTCTTTTTCCGCTAGGTTCAATTCTTTCAACTGTGATTCTTCTTTAGCTGCATTTTTCTCATTTAGCTTTGTTAGTTCTTCTCTAATCTTCTCCTCTAACTTTGATTCTTCTTTCTTGTTTTCGTTTGCATCTATTTCGACATTTTCTTCTTTCTCGTTCAGCTTAATTCTTTTTGCATCATCTTGAGCTGGTTCTATCTTCTCTCTCCCTGTTTCTTCTTCAGTCATTTTCGTTTTTTCAGAAATTAAATCAGTTTGCTTTCTCTTTTTTAGCTTAGGTTTTGGACGAACTAATACTGTTTTATTCCTCGACCTTCGATTAGTTTTTTCTGTGGGCTTTTGCTTTACCAGCTTTGATTCTTCTGAAATTATTACCTCCATTTTTACTTCTTTTGAAGTTAAATTCTCCATTTTGGTTTCTTCTTCAGTGGACTTCGGTTCTTCAGAAGATATTTCAATTTGTTTGTTCTCCATTTTGGTGGATTCTTCAGTGACTTGAGTCACTATAGATGAGTCCTTTTCACTCTGTCTTAAGTCTTCTGCAATCTGTTCCATCTGTTCCTCCTCAAAATTAATTTCTGGTTTCTTATTTTCAGTTGGATTCTTCTGTTGATGCTGGGACTCCAATTCTATAGAGTGTTCTTCTTCAGTGACCACTTTGGGAGATTCTTGATTCAGCGTTGCCTCCTTTAGCTTGATTTCTTCCTCTCTTAGTTCCATGCTTGGCTGCTCTTCCAGTCTGGGTAGCTCTGAAAGTACTTCAGTTGTCTTTTCCTCCTCTAGTCTGGTGTTTTCCTCCAGTTCCATAGCTTGGAGTTGGGATGGGCTCATTTGCCTTCTCTTCAATCATCTTTTCTAAGCTGTTCTCCACACTTGGATTTGAAACAGAAACCTCCTTACTTTCTTCTTCCGCCTTCTTAGCTGGTTCCGGCAATGTGGAAACTACAGCGGGAACCTCTACAAGCATGTCCGTTTGCGTGTTCTCACTTTCAGTTAGCCTACTCACTAAAGGCTCTGGTGTGGGCTCTTTGACTGGCGGAGCTTTAGCTTGTGTAAACCGCTTTAAGCTCTGCAGATTCTTAAATTTGCTAAGCACTGAACTGCATTCCGTGAGCACATTATCCTCATCATTTTTCACACTCTGCAGTTCTTCTTTTTTAAAGCTCCAGATATCGGCAAAGGATTTAAAGCCACTCGTTGCGTTGCTGTATTGGGTTCGCGTCTCCAGTAGCTCTCCAAAGGAACGCTTTTCCAACGATGAAGGTTCGGGTTCTTCGATTGTTGGTGGCAAGGGTGGCTCCTCAATTACAGGTTCCGGTTCTGGTGCAGGTTCGGCTATAGGCTCTGCAGCACTAGGAGATCTACGACCACTTCGCATATTTCTATCCATATCTGAGATCATGGCATTGGCCACAATGGCTGCCGCACGCGTGCGTCTGCGCCGGCCAGAGCAGGTTGTATAGTTTTCATCTCCATCATCAGAGAAATGCTCCTCTTCATCCTCGGAGATGACTGAAAATAGGGAGAAATGTATTAGAAACAAAATAGTGGGCATCATGGGTACGCACGGTACAAGCGAAACTTGATACTCAGTGTGCTAATATTAAAAAAAAAAAAAAAATAAATTTTTTTTTTTTTTGGTAAAAAGAAGGGGAAAAAAAAAAAAAAAAGAAAAAAAAAAAAAATGGGGGAGTGGGGAAAAAAAACAATTAACAAAAAACCACCCAAGAGACCCCAGATAAAAAAAAAAAAATCAAACTGTTAACGAAATCAATTAGTATGACCATAATTTCCTTGCATTTTCTGGGCAGTACTGCTAATTTTGTGTGGAGCAGTATCTCCAGCTGTTTCCCGAAACCAAATCGAAAGCAAATCAAAAGCAAATCACTTTCAGGAATATCACTAATTTTTTATAAGCACTATTTAATACCCAGTACTCGAAACTAGTATTCGATACTCAGTACCCGAAACTCGATACTATAACTCAGTTGTCAATAACACAAGGCCAACAGCCTTTGGTCCAGCCTTCTCGATGACAAATTCAGATCCAGTTTTGTGCACTGATTCCAAAACTGGTATCGTTTTTTCTCCATCAGCTCTTGTTTTTAGGATATCGCGGAAAATTCATTTTACAGTGTTTTTGGCTTTTAAAAAATTATGGAGGTTACATCGAGCAAAAATTTCTGTATTAGTATACATATTAATGCGGCCTAAAAAAATCATGGGAGCAGCATCAGCAAACCCAATAGTGACTAAATTGGCCTTTGAAGAGTAATTTTCATCAAATTATAGCAAACTTTTCAAACTTAATCGTCTTGTATCAGCCTTTTGGGGTGGTTGCATTTGCAGAGAGAAGCTTGTCTTGGCCCTGTTGGAGGAGCTGTATAGCAATTTTACATTTTTACTATAGCATGCAGCCCAATGGTTCTTCTAGTTTCACAAATTTTATTGCATTTAAATCTCCTCAATGGACAAAGCCGACTAATCCCAAAAAAATGAATTAAAATTTATGGCAGGACAACTAGATTGATAAATAAAATGTGTATAGCCAGTATTAAAAGACTTTACATAAATTTTCACGCAAATGTACAATAACATTCAATCAGTACTATTGTAGATTCAAACAATTTTCCCCAAATTCATATTTGCTTAAAATCAAACATAATATGACATTAAAATTTTATAAAGTGGGCTAAAAATGGGCTAAATGAGTTTCCGCTCTCACTATAATCTACGGATTAAGCCTATTGTGACTATTATGATTTTCAAATTGCAACAAATGCCTGGCGGAAAGGAAATTAAGTAATGACTCTATCTGTGAAACAAATGCATATGTCGAAGAAATTGACCACTCTTATTATTTGAATTTGTTATTGAAGGATGCAATGAATGCAAGGTAGTAAGAAAACTCCCTCCATTTCGCAAGTAATTTTCGAGTCTGTCACGACATTTGACGGGATAAGTTATAAGTTGGAAGTTCGGGTCAAATTGAGAACTACCATTATAAAAAAAATTAAAATAATTTTTTGCAGAAAAAAAAAAAAATCCTTTAAAATATAATAAAATATAATAAATTTTAAGAAAAAACCGGGGGAACTTCCATGGTTTCTTTTTAAACCAATGTTTTTTTTTAAACAAATTTTTAGTTTTAATTTTTACTTCATAAAACTTACGTATCTGTGTAGGGGCTTTTAAGAAAATTTTATTTGTTGAACTATTTTCCACACCTTATAGGATGATGATGAAAAAGAAGAGAAAAAAAAAAAAAAAAAGGGGGGGGGGGTTTCCTCGGTTTCGTTTTTTCACAAACAGAAATCCACCTAAATTTCGCAACTAGGTTGATTTTGTGCAATCGGTTGTCTCATGTAGATGAATTATGAATTTGGGCATTTGCGCCACGGTCACACCGGGAGGGCTGGAGAAGCACTAAAGTGAGTTGGCAGCGCCTTGTCCAATTGGCGATTTTTGTTTTAATCATTGCGTTCCCAATTTTAAAAAGGGTAAAGCATACATTTTACAGAGGAGGAGAAGGATTCTATTTTTGAACGACTTGTTACTATGATGGGAGATTAAGCAATAGGTCTACAGCTTTGTTCACCCAGGCAAATAATTTGGTAAAATTTTGATGAAAATTTGGCCATAAAGACCAAATTATTGGAACTTTCCGGGCATATTTGATCAAATTATTTGCGTATGAAACTATAGCTTTTGTTTTAAGTCCTGTAAAAACTTCAATCATCTCTATTTTAATCTAAATTTGGCTAAATTATCTGCCTGTTTGAACTTAGCTTAAGCAATGAACTAGTGGAATTAAAATGCGGATCTGTCTGTTTTGCTATGTCTGCAGGTGTCTTGCATACAAAAAGCCACATCCAATATTTTTCATTTTTGGTTTACAGACTTAACTGTTTTTAGCAACAGTTGTTTTTTGATTTTAAATATTTTTCAGTGTGACCATATGCGAGCACACATAAAAATACATAATTTGGTTAAGCATGTACATGATTTTGAAATACATGAGGATGAAGAAGATGGCAACAAAAACCATCTAGATGGCTAACCACGAACATGAGCAAAGCAAATACAGCAAATCCACCTAGATTTGCAAATACAGCAACATGAGAAAAAATTTAAATTTCTTTAATTTCATTAATTAAATTCATCAATTATTAAATATTATACAATAAAAACCAAATAACCAAAAAAAACAAAAAAATTAAAATATACTACATTAAAAATTTTTCATAACCAATATTTAATTGCCTCCCCCCCAAACAAATTTTTTAAAAAAAATTATTTTACCATTTTTAAAGAAAATAAAAAAAAAATATTTTTTAACTCCCCCCATAAAAAAAATTTTTTTTTACTTTTAAAACCACACAATATAATATTTTATAAAAAAAAAAAAATTTTTTTTGTATCCATACAGATGAATTACAATGTTTTCTTATCTTATTTCTGTTCCTCTTTGTTGGATCAGGACACATTTTTCGGCACCGAATGAATAGTTGGTTGCCCCACACACACATTTTTTTCGCGTAGAATGGCGCTTTAAGTACTCGATGACTTTTCCTTCCGATAAGGATACAAAGTTGGACACAGAAAATTGACATTTCGTTCACTCCATTTATAAAGCTTAGTACTCAGACAAACTAAATCGATTTAGCTGGGTGTGAACTCCATAAAAGAGGGTGTCGGAAAGCTTTCGTAAAATTCCGACAGGCCTCCTACGCTCGGTCGAACTCAGACAAACTAAAATTTCCGTTCATACCCATCAGAAATCTCGTAGCGCCGCTATCTTGACAGGCACAAACAGCTGATTCAATTCCGATGGGGTGGTAGGAAAAAAATATTGTTTGTAATTTTTCCGACACCGACCCGTCGGAATGTCAGGAGCAAAAGTTCGACAAAAATCATTGATTGGCATATTTTGAAACCAATGCTAAGATTTTGCATTGCCCATGACTTCTACATTCCATATATCCTCCAAAAATCCTTTTCACATTGGATGGTATTTTGATGAAGGGTGATATTTTGGCGTTGAGCAGTCAAAATCGTCCCGCTGGGTAACCCATCGGAATAAGTTGTCAATTTAGCTAGCGGATGATTTAGTTTGTCTGAGTACTAAGCTTTAATGAGAAACATTGAATGACAAATTAAAAATCCATTCAACTTCAATTAAATGTGACATATTTTCCAAAGCATATGTATATTTTTGAAAAGAAACCATGGAAGACCCCACCCCCAGGATTTTTGCATGAAAATTCTTTATATTTCCATCGAATTGAGTTTTTTTTAGAATTTTCTGAGGTAAGGTCCCTTTACTAGACATACCAATTTTTCATACGAAGACCTTTCAATTGAATGGATGAATATATCGTATAGCTGCCATATAACAAACTGTCAGGGTGGTCTATTTAAAAATTGGAATTTAATTTTGCTATCGAAAAAAAATTATTTTAGTTGCCACCAGAAAATTTGGTGGAGGCTCCGTGATGTTTTGCGTCACTATGGGCTACCACAATCGGACATCGATATGCAATAATACAGGCCGACTGAATTCAGACGGTTATTTAAACTTAAATTCAGATGATATTTCCAAAAACGACGATGAATTATGCATTCCAAATTTAAAATTTATGGATTGCAATATCATGATGGCTGACGAATGTAATGGTTTTTCATTATACGAAGTTAAAGCGACTTGTATGAATGGGAGTTGACAAGAGATATGGCCAGAGTGCGAGTCTAAAAACTATGTTCTAATTAATGATGTACACAGTGTTAGCAAAGAAATTGGAAAAGAATGCTAAAGAAATCGAGATTGAAAATATTGACGAACTGTTGAAGTCACACAGAGACCATGAACTAAATTTGTGCAGTAAATGTATGGAAAAATGTATTTCGAATTGGGTTGGATCCTATTAACGACGCACCACACTCCGTACCTAGATACTTAATAATTCGCTCTAATAAAACCAAAGACCTCTCCCATTTTTCCCCTTCCGCTTACCTTCATCCCAGAACTTGCGCGTATGTCTTCTCTTGGGCACCACAGCTGGCGGTTTCTGATCCACTTCCTCTTCCTCATCATCGCTTACTTCATTCTCAGCTTCAGCCAGATTGGCAGCATTCTCATAGCCCTCCTCAATGGAGCCATAGTCCAACTGCGGCCGATCCTTGTACTTGGCATAGTCAATCTCCAAATACTCCAGCTTGTCACTGGCCTCGGCCATATTTAAAGCCACAAATTTGTTCTTTAAGTCCGTGCTCTTTAACAAAGCGCTGCAACGTTCATGCAAAGTCTGCCATTCAAGGGCCCAAGAGTAGCGTTTATTTCTGGGCTGAAAAGCCACCGTCAGCAGATCCTTGATAATGCTACGGGGCAGACGCAACGCCAGTAGAGCATTATATATGGGATCGTAGTCGGCCACGGGAGCATGATGATTCGTTATGGTTACTATTTCATCCACATCAATGGTAGAGCTAAGCAGCTCATATTTCACACCCAGCGAAACAGCTCGAGCCGCCTCTTCCCTTTTTTTGCGTGCACAACGCTTGACTTCGTTGTAGTAGGTGGCTATGGGATGCAGATAGAAGGCGGTCAACCAGAATTCAGCCTCCATAAATCCATGATCAGAGAACACTTTGGCCAAATCGGCATAGTTAATGGATAGTTTCTGCTCCAAACTCAACATGAAATCTAAGGTTAGACCGGGATGATAGCGCCAGATTTCAATGGCATTCAGTTGTTGGCCAATGATTTTTAGAAGTAAAGCAATTTTGGCAAATTGCCAGCCACGAAATGTCTAAGGAATTAAAAAGGGTTAGATTGAAGGTAAAGTAAGAGAAATGACTTAAGACTTACCCGCTCTGCCAACAATTTGTAAACAAATTCCAAGACCTCATCATTGTTGGGCACATTCTGAAAGACCGGATCAATTTGTCTATCCAGTTCCTCATCCACATCTAACGAAGGTTTCTCATCATCATCACAGTTCTTGTAGTTGCCCACATTGCTGGCACGATTTCCTTTACAAATCTGTTGCTGATAATTCAAATTCAAATTGACCACATGCGGCTGGGCATGACTGTTTCTTTGGGATTCCATTTTGGGCAGTTCATTGAGTAGGAACCGTTCGCTATTCTCACGCTCCTCCACATAGCAATGCATTAAAACCTTAAACTGTGGCATATTCTGTTGGAAATCATCCGCATTGAGAGCCATGAGTTCGAGTAGCTGATTACCCAAAACATAGCTGGTATAGGCCTCGAGCATAACAGCAAAGGAGGTGACCAAATTCAAGTGGAATTTCTTAAAAACAATTTGCTCAAAGAAACTGGATTTGCTGAGACGAAGACGTACACACAATTGAGCTATCAAGCGAGCTGGAGTGAAGGTAAGATCTGCTGTTAAAGGAACCTCCTGCATGCTCTGGGCATAGAAACGTATGTTGTACATCTGAAAAGGAGAATGGAGAGGTTCTTTCAAAGTCAAATTCAGAGAGAAAAACGATCGAAAAGATGGACTGGGAACTCATATAAGAATTTTTGCAAGTTTCTAATATTTTTAAGCCGATTAAACCAAAACCTATTAAATCTTTATGATAATCTGAACTCATTATACAATTTTGTAAATTTCGCGATTTTTGGGACAATTTGGTCTACACGACATATATTTACCCTTCTCCTATTGCCGTCTTTCGAATCTTCATAATAATTGTAGGAATAAGAAAATTTTGCAAATTTCGCATTTTTTTTTAATTGTTTAATTAATTTTATGTTGTTTGGATCTACATTTTTTATTTATCCGTCTATATTGCCATTTCCAAACTTCGGAATATTTTGGACTGTTCAATCTTTCGTAAATACTCAAATGAAAATTTGGAAAATTTCGCGGTTTTTGGTCTACATAATAATCTTAAGTCCTATGAACATTTTGGAAATTTCGCAATTTGTTTGACCGTTTGATATACTCCTCCTATATACCCGTCAGTTTACCCCTCTTAATGGTAATCTAAACTCAATTGAGAATTTTTTACCCTTAATTTGCAAGTTTCTTTACACTTATATATTGGTCTTCAATTTACACCTTTTATTTAAACCAATATTCATAATAATTTTCCGGGTACTATTCAAATTTTGCGTTTATATAATTATCTTTTATTTACCAAATTTCGCTTTTTTTTGAATTAATATATTTTTATTAAGGGATATGTGACCGAATACTTTCACTTTCGCTCTAAATTCGCTCGAATATTATTGCCCCCCACCGCGGAGGGTAAAGGGTGATTTGCGAGTGATTCGTCGCGCACTCTTGAGTCGGCGATTTGCTTAAAAAAGACCATAAAATGCATTTTAATAAAAATAAGGCTTATTGAGTCTTCAAGGGTGTTCAATTTGTAAATAATATAAATCAAAAAAATTATATATTTACCATGTATAAGCATATTATAAATGGTTAGTAAAATCGCTAGTCAATTCGCTAGTGAAATTGGTCATTCACTGCAACTCACCAAATCGCTAAAATTACAGTGTCGCCACCTTTTAATATTTGAATTTCTAAATTAAGAACTTCGTTTTAAAGTTAATACAATATCGATTTTCGTGTTAAAACAAAGATAAAAAAATTAGATTAACTAACAATAATTTTTCCGTTGATCTTTTGCTTAATTATTGTGCAATTTGTTAGTCGATTTGCTGTTAATCCGAGTTGAATATAGTGGCAACGCCGGCGCTAAAGTAATGACGAGAAGCCGCTCAAATGTTGGCTTTTATTATTCTTCCGAAATTGTTATAAAATAATTATAAAGGGAAGAGCATCGAACAGATGTCCAGAGCGAAATTTGCTTGGCTTTTATGAAGGAGCTTAAAGACTTGGCCCCCAATGTTACAATGGGCGACATGGAAGTTGCGGCTGCAGCCTGGAAAGAACTGACTTTAAGTCTGACTTGAATTGAATAATGCGTGTCCGGCCCAATGTTATTTTCGAGCACAGCATCATTACCCTTATGATTTTGCCTACGTATATCGTCTGACTTAGAAAGACGGTCCGATGCGGATCAAAGACCGGTGCACTCCTAGCCTCTTACGGATTTGCTTCTTCCCTTAACCGTCGATTGCCATCTGTCGTGCGAGAGGCATTTATTTAATTAAAGCAAAACTCTTGCCTTCATATAATTCGAATTTTTTTGTATGGGAATAACAATTATATATCTATATTAAAGAAAATTAAGTTTGTTTTGTTAAAAAAATTTTGCTTACATTTCAAAATATTAGTAAAAACCGCATTTTAAGTCTTAATCTAATTTGCACTTTCGGGGCGAAAATATTTCAGCGATTTGGCAAATCGCTAGAAGCCACATCGCTAGTGAATTCTGTGGCACCCCTGATATAATGGGAAGTTTTTGATGTTTTTGGACTACTCACAGACTTGAGATACAGCCTATGACTTTTTTTGATCGCCATAAACATACCGTGAAAATTTCGTAAAGGTCGGTTCAGGTTAGACGCCTATAAGGACAAAATAAACAAACATACTTTCAATTTTATATATATATCCTTAGATATTATGAAGACCGTTACCATTTTCGAGTTAGGAATAATAATAATAATAATGTTTATTTATTGTTTAAAGCCTAGTACGGAGGGCGTTCGAATTTTCCTTCAGCTGTCAAATTCCATATAAAAAAAATTGCTTAAGGAATTTTTCCTTGCCTCATTCTGATGTTTGGTACGGAGAAAGCCAAGCAATACACACAAGGAATTTTGAGAGTTGCCATATCGATGAACCTTGTGGACTGTATCGAACAGCTGATATTTCTCCCAGAGATATTGTGCAGTCATTTATTCCTTGTGTCAGTTGTCAAAAGGCAAGGCAAAAGAAAAAATAAATGGAGTGCAAGACTAAAAATCGTCTGCAAAATTTTAGTTATGACGAAAAAATGCATTAATTGATGCAGTGAAAAACAAGGCATGTTTGTGGGACATCAAAGATGGCAAGCAACTGGACACCGCATTTACAAAATGTGCTTGGGAAGCAGTTGGTGTCCAGTTGAGAAAAGGGTTGCATATAATCACTTGGTGTGGCTGCCTCATACTCCTGCACCAGACAATCAGGATGGAATCTTGCGCAACTTGACATGTTGTTTCACGGCACGCACCAAGACATAAATTGAGCCATCTTGCGTTGCAGCGATATGTGCACCTGAGTGGGATCCTGCTCGCCCTGAAAAATGCCGTCGTGCAGACGGCAACATGCGAATACAATTCTGTAGTATTGCTCACATTCTTCATTTTAATAGCTAGCACTGCAAATTCAATTGCAACTTCCTTCATGTTTTGCATTGTGCCTCATTTTGTTTAAATCTTATAATCAAATCAGCTGGCCAATTTATTTAATTTCAGATTTCGTTATTTTCTTTTGAGTTTACCTGGTCACACTGCCTTTTACATTCCACAAAAAGGAATATTAGGTAAATTTCTGGAAGGAAAATTCGAACGCCCTCCGTACTAGGCTTTAACAAAAAAAAAAAAAATAATTTATATCCACTTCCCACACCACCCCCCCAAAAAAAAAAAAAAAAAAAATGTTTTTTTGTGTAACCGAAATGGACATCTCAATCCGTCTGTTGGCCATGAACTGCTACACCATGCTGCCCGGGTCGTCCCCAGATACCTGATCGTTCCCCAGTGTAAAAGGCCAAGACCCCTACCCATTCTGACTCAAATGCCTGTGAGTGTCTCCAGAATAGCCGTCCGATAAGCTAGTGAGCTTCTCAAATAGTTGACTAGGTTCTCCTAAGAGCTGTTGCTCCTGTAATCTAATATGTTGATTACCTCTTCTCTGTTGAGTAGCTGCTTACTGAAATGGAGACATTCTCACTTTAAGATTGGGCATCTGCCACAGCAAAATGCCATATGTCATCGTTTTCTTGGGTGTTACATAGAGGGCATGATACTTGTTCATTGACGTCAATTTTATTAAATCAAAGTGAGCTTTTGTAATATGGAATTTTGTGCGCTGATAAAGACAGATATTTATTGGATACTGTGTGGTCGAGATTCTTATATATCCTCGAGGTGCTAGAGCATTGTCGGTGGGTTCGTTCATTTAAGACTTTAGGTGTATTCAGTATGGTCGCGCGGAAAGTGTTCCAATGCCTTTGCTGTTCTTGTAGCACTTTGCCAGTCTATTCCCAAAGTCCTACATAGCTCCTCCAGCCCAGAAATCCAAAATGTTGCAATCCAACTCCAATAGTTGGCCTGTTAGGTACAGGCGCTAGATCATCGTACTTACAATTATACAGAATTTTTCCTATATAGTAGCAGATCTAGAGAATATACATGAGCTTGTCCAGGCCTGCTTCCAGTGCTAATGCATAGCTCGGTGTGGTGTTTGGTAACTGCAAGACCTTCTGAAGGAAAAGGGTTTGTTTCTAGCCTGCATCCCTTACTTGAGCTCCAAAAATTGAACTGCTCAGGCACAAAATCACTTGAAACGTTTGACTAGAAAATTGTTCCTTGTCACATTCATACATGTTTTGGCTTTACTCATTGTGACTAATCCACGTGTTTTCTAAAGGAAACTGTAGGAGTGAAATTTTTATGAGTTTTTCCCTTAAAAGTCCACTGCTCTGTCGCTACCAATCTACTACCACCTTTCTAAAGACCATAACCTCGGACTTCGATAGATTTACCTCCATGCCCGCCCCACATGGTGCAATACTCCTCCAGCCGATTAAACAAGCCTGAAGTACGCTGATATTATCGGCGGTAATACGATACTTGCTGCATACATTACGAGGCGTATAATTACGATCTCCAATATAAAGCTCTTCTTTAATACTTCGTGCAACTCATCCAAAAATAACGCAAAAGCAATGGTCATAATACGCATCCTTGTCGATCTCCAACTTCTGTCTTAAAATCCATTTGACAAATTCTTCCCCTGTCCAAACAGCAGATCAGCTTCGTCATGTTACACTTTTTCAAGAAGGTTTATTATCTTTAGTTGAGACACCCTTTTGTATGCAGCTTGTACCATAGCTGTTTTCTAGGAACCTTTTCAAAAGCAGCTTTAAATAGATGAAAAATCCGTATACTTTTGGTTTCCTGCAGCTTTAGGTGTATGATTGCTGTAAGTTTATAGACGTTATCGACGGTAGAGTAGCCCCTTCGAATCCGTCTTGATAATCGTTCAAACTATTATTTTAGTTATCCCACTTCCTCAGTCTATAATATATTACACTCATAGGAATTTGATATGCAGTTGAAAAAATACTAATAAAAATTTTCAGGCATGCACATATAACCTTTTTTATAGATTGGGAATACAATTTGTAGAGCAACTACTTTTCACTTATCGAGTTTGAAATATTAAGATATCTAAAATAAATAGGGGGTGACGCTTCAAGTCACACTCTGAAATTAAATTCTTACACAGAACATAAAAGAAAATTAAACATTCGATTAAACTAGTTTACAGCCAAAAATAATCCATTTGTACTGGAACTTTTTTAAGTATTTTTCGTGGTAGGTACACTATTTTAAGATATGTAAAACGCGAAGTCGGAAAAACGTTTTAGCCAAATTTTCTAGAGAAGCTCACTCGTGAAAGGTCTCGACAAATTGAAAGAATAAAAATGAGATATGAAAAAAACGGAGGACGTGCTTAAAGACAAAACAGTGACCGCGCCGGGAAGCTGCAACATCTATTAAAGACGCTAACGCAAATAGCGCGGAATCATAAAAGTTGCACTCTTTACAGAAGTCAAATAAAAAATTGTCAATGTTACGGATGCAGAAGCCCGGAGAAATTGGGAGCGAGCAAATGCAAATATGACCATCTTTTCTTCCAGGTATTTCTTGATGAGAAAATATAATTTGATTTTCCTGATGGGTTTTTGACTATTGAGAGAATTCTGAGGAAGAACACACTGAACTTTTCTCTATGAGAAATTTTTGGAGGAGGTATTGATGATTTGGGCTATGTTCTGCGAGTGTGGATGCTTGGAGCTGGCATTCAAGCACTCATATGAACTTCCAGAGAACACCCATACTTGGATAGAGATAAATTTTTAGTTGGTAATGATATTTCACAAGAATAGTAACAATTTCATACAAATAATAGGCTCTTTTAACATATTCAGATTTCAAAGCTGCAAAATTGTTTGATTCCATGTGAAATACTGTTCAAAGCATCCCATCTGAGACATAGGCCTAGGGAAACAGTCAATCTCGGCAATGATAGTATAAAATGGATCGATCTGTTCATAAAGACATGACGGTGACTGTAATGCATCCATATACTAAGGAAAATATGCCCCTTATATGGAAATTCTAGTAGGACAATGACCCAAAATACTCTTTACAATTTGTGAATCGAACTGCTTATCAGCTGAAATTGCGATTCGGTTACGGTTTGGTTCGTTTCAGAACAGGTTTGCTTGTCTGAAATTAAATCTGATTTGCTTACCAAATTATCAATCACATAGCCACGATTCTCATCCACCACAAAGACCGTCAACAGATACAGATGTGCCACCAGCGTAACGCCTACTTGATCCTTTTTCACACTCTCAAAACTGGCATCAGAATTGCTTTTAAGCCAGGCAGCCATCATGCGCAAGGAAAACTGTTTCACCGCCTCCCAATTGCCCGCATTGAACAAGCTTATCAGGCGCAGTACAATCAAATTTAAGCCATCCTGCCGATAAAAGCTTATATCTAAAAATAGACACAATTAATTATACCATTTTACTTAACAAATGTTTAGGACTTACCCTCCTCTGTGGCCGGCGGCACTGGATGCTCAATGGCTAGCTTTTTGTTCTGTCTTAGTTGACCAAACAATTGCTGCAAATAGTTCAAACGCCAGGGATATTCCTGCAGTTTTACTATATATGCCCAATCAATCTCCTCCAGCTGCTTAATTTGTTTAAAAGCCATTTGTGATTTGTCTATATAATACAGCAGCATGCGCTTGAGACTGTACGAGCTGGTTATCCATTCTTGGCTGAAAAAAAAATGTGCAGCGAATAATGGGCCAACACTTTGACTATGTAAATAAGGGCTTCATCCTGTATCAGCTCCCGGTGATGCACTTGACACACCGCCCAGCCATAGATCAACTGCTGCAGACGACTATTACCCTGCAATTCGTAGACATCCACATCGCTGCTGCCTTGGCAGAAGACAAACAATTGCTAATTGCAAAGGGGGAGATGAGTTTAGTGAATTTTATGATGTTTATACAAAAGTCACGTAGACCAATTGCTGGCCCCGGTTTGTTTGGCTCTCACTTACCGCCTCCAATTCCTCGAAATTCACTTGCGATGCGCAGTGTAGAAACTTATCTCCATCGTGCAGATCCAGGGGTAAAATAATTTCCATTGTAAAATTAATATTTATTGGCAGCCGGCATAGTTATTTGTTGTCAATCAGAACAAAATATAACTTAGGGTGAACGCATTTGATTTGACAACAACTTGGGGTGACCATTTTCGATAATTGAGATTTTGTTAGTGGCGCAAAAATAAGGGAATGTGGAAAATTAACTGCCCTAATTTGTTCAAAATGATTAATAATAATAAGCAACAGACCTTTCTTGTTATTTTAATTAGCAATTATAAAAATAGAGCATCAATGTTGCGGTTTAGCCACATTCAAGCCAAATCTGGCTAGCTATCGATAGCTGCCTGTCGATAAGTTTCAGTAGTTTCATAGCAGTCAACTTTGGTCCTGCTGACTCAAGAGGTGCTTCACATTTTAAATTGTTCTTGATATTGAAAATATCAAGAATTTCAAACCCATCTGTTCTCGCCAAAACTTGGACCGTATGGTGAAAACCGACTCACAGCTTGTATGGAACATTAAAATATTTTTCCATACACTTGTAAGCTATAGTGAAAATGACTTAATTTCTTCAACCAAGAAATTTTTGAGATCCTTTGCCAGATGAGGCTTAAGCTAAGCTGCGCATTGCATTAATTTTTCTTCTGAGGACTTAAGACCACTTGAGCTAATGCTGTGACGCATTTGTGAAAATTTACTGCGAGCTGTGCTGGGTGAAGTCGAGTAAAACTATAGGAAGATGTTCTATATGAAGAATGTCGTCAATATAAGCAAAAGCAAAGTCTAGGCCATAAATTAAATATTTGTTGCAGCTACAATATGGAATTGGGTACCTGTCAGGAACTGTA